>JAPMLY010001407.1:0-55000 GCA_026401115.1 Tetraselmis chui
ATGGTGTTATGACGGGGGGTTCCGTGATGGTGTGGATATGGGAGCAGTGGGGGAGGAGGTTACCTTGAGGCTGGGGTCCTTCATAGCGGCGCCTCCATACTTGATGACGATCGTCTTGCCGCGGAACTTTTGAAGGTAAGGCAGCGCCTCGGACAGCACCTCCACCCGCGTCTGGGGGCTGAACTTGGAAACCTGCACCACCCCGATCAGTGGCGCGCGATGCGTGCGTCAGTGGCATTAAACACCGCGAGCTCACCCGCTAAAACACGAGCATAGATAGCGAGTCGGCCGTCGTCGAGGGTGTGCGGCGTTCTGTCGAACCAGCGCCATGGAGGTGAGTACAGTCGCTATGACGACAGTATACATAAGTAGTAAACCGATTGGATCTCAGTATGTCATACGCGAGGAATATTTTTCTGGTAAGAAGAGCACGGACGATAGGGGGTTCGACGGGTGGGTGACAAGGTGAGACTTTTGGTAATGGTTGGGGTTGATAGGAAGGAGAGAGGGTGATGAGACGTGAGAGGGTGGTGGGCGGCGAGTACCGGCTTAGCCGGCGCGGAGGTCGCAAAAACCCCCACGGACCCCCTGGAGCGCCTGTTGGTGGCAACAAGCTTGGGCCGGGCGACGAGCAGTGGGGTACCACTGCGTGCACGTGTCGAGGCGCCGGCGAGAGAACGGCTGCCGAGGTGAGACACTCCAGCGAGGGATGTTGTAGCGGGAGCGGCCATTGTGAGAGCAGAGTGGGGGCGTGGAGCTGGGGGCGGGGGGGGGTCGGCTCGGCGTGGTATAGCTATTATTTATATATAAATATAAATAGCCTGTAGCGTGATAGCGACAGACGTTCTCTTTTCCGTGGGAAGTCGAGTGGAAGCAGCGCACTGGCGGGGAAGGGTTCGGGCTGGAGTTGTGAGGGTGGGCGGCGAGAAGGGCTCTCTCTCTCTCGTGCTCCTGTCGCGGCGATGGCACTCGCGATCCTGCTTTATCCTTAATATAACGACAATAATGAATAGTCATCATCGTCTGATGATATCGGGACTGTTATGGATAATCGCGACGTGTACGGGTACATCGGCAGCTTGAGAACCCTAAAACCAAAGCGCATTCTGTTTGCAACGATGAAATCCCCGAAGTCCCCGAAACCCCTTGCGCTTGCGCTCAGTTCAGGTCTTTAACTCCGAATTCCTTGTCCTCGCGGGAGCTCTCCAAGCCTCTCGGATACCTCTCGACGCCATATTCGGCCAGGGTTTATGCTCTGCTAGACCGACGGGTTTTCCTTTCGCTTCATCCGTGATCATTCTCTATACAATCTAGTTATTTTTTATGGATTCCACCAGACTGCCCGCGTGTCTATGGTCTTTTTTGTAATTGCATCAGCCCACTAGACTTGCCATCTCCATGATTTTGTTACCCTCTTGCCACTATTTCCGTCTTTTTTTATAGGAAATATAGTCTCCAAGAAAAGGTAGTGGAGACCACCGACGAAAAGAAGAAAGGAGGAAAAAACCTACACGAGGAACAGGAAGGCATGCCACATAATCATCGATGCCCTTATGCAAAGCGTCACGACGATAGGAACCCAAAGTGCCTTGAAGAGCAACAAAAGCACATTGCATGAATTCTCGCCGCACATCCCCCCCAAAACGTTGAAAAGGAACATAAGTAGACCGACGAACGAAATATTGCATGCGGACATAACTGTCATAACGCAACGAACGACTCTGCAACACCCATGCCAGGGAAGCGACGAACTACAATCAAAATAGCTAGGCGATCAACCAACTCAGCCACCATAGGCGCCAACCGGCCTCCATCCTCTAGAGCGAAGGGATATTAGTCATAGGCCGACTGTCGACTGAACCGAAGGCGTGCCAAGCAAAGTGGAAGTGCAAAGGGGTGCATCGAGTTTGCCATGATGAGCTCCCAATGCAAGACTGCCCGGGAGTGGGAGACGAGCACCTATATAAGGAACTTCAGTGCCCGTGCGAGCACTTGTGACCGTCTCATCAAGAAGAAGATGACGGTGTGGAGCCTTGAAGTCTAACCAAACCACATACTCATGTCGATCTGGAGAAGCTCCCGACCGAATACGGCGGACGTCCAACCGTAAGTTCCACCCCTTAGTAGCCCCCGCTTCAAGCATGAACTCTTCAAGCACTTGGACAATCCGATCGTGGAGCTTAATGACGTACCAAGAGCCCTGGCACCGGGGGATGTGGTCCATAAGCATAGCATATGTGGAGCGCTCACCCGACATAGAGGTGCCCGATACCCTCGGCGAGATCCATACCCACGAGACTATGAGGGAGCCTCATGGCACCGTGGGTATTATGGGCACTTCCAAACATCATAGGCGCGCTCCGCAGTGAGGCCCAACGCCCGGTACGCTGCCATCGTATAAAAATCGGATGGAACCTTGAAACTATTTTCATGTGAAGCGAAAAAGAGAGTCAAAGCCCCGAGACCCGTACCCAAAATCACCCTCATATAGTCCGGTGTGGAAGGTTTGCGACACGCCGAGAGACCAAGGTAGGCCCGGGCACGAAGAATGCGCGAAATGCCCCGTTGAATGTGGCCCCTAGAATCTCCAAAGCGAGTGAGAGCATCGGGAGTCGGAACTTGTAGGCAAGTCAACCGGGTAGCGGGCGCCACCGCACTGTTAATCGGAGATACCACCAACTCGACATCGGGCCCAACACTATAAGAAAGGTCTTGATTTAATGTGTTAGTTCGTCAACACCACGATATCCGATTCCGAAAACCCGCCCATAGTGGAAAAAAGTATCATACGACTTGCGTAATTGGACCGCCCATGGTAAAGTAGTAGGAGCAACATGCAATAGTTATTGCCGGATAACACCGTATATAGGACCTGGCGACTCGGACTCGTATATCGGTAATCATGTTGGCGAGGATCGCAATCAATCAAGCATACAGAGCAATTTGAACGTCGAGCTCGAGGGACGGTAAATTAAGCCCCCCACACTCCGCGGGCAGGGAGAGATGGCGCTTAGTTTACCGAGCGTTTGTACGTCCTAAGAAACGCCCAAGACTCGGAAAACTGAATTACGAACGGCCCTATCTTCCGTAGCAAGGTACAATCGGCACATATCATGGGGGAGGGTGCGGAGCAAGAACCCATACCGGCGTACCGTGCACGTGATCATTAATCCCCCAAACTCCGCGGTCAGGGAGAGCTTGCGCTTAGCACAATTTAGTTTACCGAGCGTTTGTACGTCTAGTGAAACGCCCAAGATTCGGAAAAAATACATTACGTATATGCACTAGCAAGATACGGTCGCCAGACATAAGGGGGAGGGTGCGGAGCAAGAACCCATAGCGGCGTGTTGTACACGTGATCATTAATTGAAAAACCGCATGCGCTCCTCCAAAATCCGACGTATCAAAGCAAACGATTTTGTCCAATAGGAGTTTATGAGCCTCCACGGTGTCTTGCAGCCAAGAAAGAACATAATTCTCATTTTCAGATGCCGGAGGGCCATCCGTTACCGAGAAGTCCATCGCCATAGAGGCTCCGAGGGTAGTAGTACCCGTAACAACGGAGACCTTCGCATGCTTCACCACAACAAGTTCAAGGACCGTATCCGGGGGTACCATGCACAAAGATTTGATTCGTTGAACTCTCGAGCACACTTACCCCGATTCCTCTGTAGCCATCTCAATCACAGTAAAAACAAAAAGCGTCTTAATCAAATATTTCCATCGTCAAGGAATGATTGGATCGCCGATGAATCTTTGCACCGTTCCCCAATATTTTGGATGGGGTGTTGATTACCAAATTGAACAAAAGCGGGGCAATATGGATCTCTTTGTTGGACAACCGTTCGAGATTGAACCGTGCCAAACCAAAGTGAAGCATCGATGGGGTCAAAATAATACACAGTGGAGGCCCGTGAATATATCATCTCATCCAACGGGATATTAGGATGCAAGTCAAGATAATATTGTACAACTCCGCAAGGAATCTCGGGCGGGAAATTATGGCGGAGGCATTTTCTAGGTCCAAGCTTAGTAGGCTACAATCCAGACTAGTTTGCAAGCCTACACGAGTGGTATGTATGGCTCGCTCGATACCAACCTTGGTGAAAACGATCTTTGTACAAGGCCGAGGTGGTCGGCCACAAGAGTCGCTATCCGCGGAATGGCGTGACAGTGAGCTAACCGCGACAAAACGTTGCCAATAGCAAGCGGCCGAATTCTAGGGGGCTCACCTCGAAGGCGAGTGGCGTCACGGTCGACACATGCTTGCGTGTGAAGAGCCCAACATGTCGATCTCGCCACAAAGTCTGCCGCAACATTGGGACTGTTTCTTGCCGAGTAGGTAGCAGCTATCCTACTTACGCCATGCCGGATCATTCAAGTCACGGACATGTTCCCATCGCCAATCATTAACATGAGGGGCTGCCAAGCGATGTACTCTTCTCAGGACAAGGAGCATAGAGTGGGTTTAGTCCTTTCTTTAGCATAGAGTCTTCCCACATTTAAAGGCTATCACGGCTATATAGACAAGTGAGGGGTGGGCGCCCCGGTGGGGGGGGGGGGAATGGGGTCGGGGAGGTCACAGCCAGGGTGGGAAGTACCAAGCGGAGGGTGCAACCGTGGGAGAGCAACTAACGCCGCGTCGGCGTCCTCCACCATCCCAAAGTCGGCTCCGTCCTAGGCCATACGGGCCCGTCGCAACTGGCCAACTTCCACTACCTTACGGGCTCGACGGAAGGCAGCACGGTCTCGGAGGTCACCTTCGGAGAGTTGAATCGGTGGGTGCTGCTTCTCCCGTTGAGTGGGCCGGGCCCGACGACAGCGAGAGCCGTCCCTACCCCGGCTCCGATCACTAGAGCGTCTAGATACACATGCCCATGGGCACACATGAGCAAGCTCACTTTCATCCTGAATATCAAGTAGGAGGGTGTCAATGCCCGCGAGTCCAACCTCTCCGGACGCAAAGAATCAAAGACGGACTCTACGTTGGACAAGGGAGCGGACACAAGCACTAGCCGCACTGCCGCAGTCGCAAGTGGACAGAGGAGGAGGCCGCCAAAGAGGTGAATTGCTGAAAAGGCTCCGGCGGCTCGAGAGCCCGTTCATGGAAGGGAGTTGCATATTCGAGGGTGTCTTGCAGAGCAAAACTGTAGTCATCTCTCGTTGTCGCATAACTCCCCATGGGCCGTAGTAAGAGGTCTTAGCCGCAATAGGTAAGCAACAAAGTCATTGTCGGAGCACCGAGGCATGAGAAGCTGCGCGAGGGGGGTATCGGAGAGCAGCCTCTCGGTGGAGTGCGGAGGCATACGAGGGCGGAAAGGCTTGTCGAGGAGGCGACATGGTTCCATCATGTGGAGGTGGGCGAGGGGTGGAGTGAGGCGGACGGGGGGAGGGGGGTAAGCACATGCTCCGCTCGGGGTGGGGGAGGGAGGGGAGCCAAGGGGGGGAGTCCAGTGGAGGCAAGGGGAGGAGGGGTGACAAATATTTGGAGGAGACATGGTCCAAAGTGCGACGGACGACAACATCTAGCACGGTCAAGAGAGGTCAATGGTGAAATGGGAGCGGGACGGGCCACACAGTGGGGGCATGGAGCGAACATAGGGCGGGACCCGGTTGAAGATAGAAGGTGAGCGCCCGAGGCACAAAGGGAGAACAAAGCCGGAGAGGAGGTCGCAAGAGGGTGAGCTTGGCGACGGTGGGCAGGAGCGGAGAGTCCATTACCAGTTTTGAACTTGGTTTTATGTCTGGCGAAGTTAGAGCGGCATTTGCGGCCACCAAACCGCATGCCACACGCGGTGCAAGTGTAGCATTTCCCCCGCGACTGGGACAATACGCCCGACGCACTTAGGCCCGGCTCCGACCCTGAAGGATTTTCATACTCACTATTGGCAGTCGCACACCCTCGAGACACACTATTGCCACCACACAATCTTGGTACACCACACACTTGCAGCCCACCCACCATTACAAATACGCACATCTTGCAACCCAACAATATCGGCATCAATGACTACAGTGTCCCAAACACTAGCAAGCGCACGAGCACCAGTATTAGGAGTTGTAACCATCTGCCCACCATCGTAACATATGCCCGCCAACAAGCACTAGCAGCTGCAACATTACCACCACGAGCACCATAACCACCACTAGCAAGCCTTGCCCATTAGCAGTAGCAAGAACGCGACCGTCACATGCTTCAACTCTATGCCCACGAGCAGCGGCAGCAACAACCGATCGCAGACTAGCACCAACACAAGCAAAATTACCAACCATAGCTCCACCACCAGCTACAACTATGTGTCCACAAGCACATGCAGCAGCAAACGGGCGCGAGCCAGCATAAACAACTTCAGGGAAATCATCATCATGAGCACCACAAGCAGTTGCAATACCCTGCCAACGAGCACAAGCAACGAATTTTTTATTTTGAAATTTAAATTTTTTTACAACATGTACCGGGCAAACCCGGCTGCTATCTCTAGGCCCTCCCTGGTGTGCCTATATAGCACTCACTTGTTAGGGGCTAGACCGTGAACCACTAATCCCAACCTCTCCATTGGCAGTAGCGAAACCGTCTAAAACATACACTTTAACATGTATTCATTATTTTCTGATTCTGTGTGTTTTGTTTTTTCATACAATACGAAATAAAAAGTGTCGCTATTCTCCACGATACGCGGTCTGCTCTTGCCGCGGCGCGGACGCTGATTAGCTAGGATGGTCAACTTGTACTGGTCGAGTCGGACCTGCCTTACCTTTGCTCATGTGCGACTCCGGTCGTGCCGGAGATGGGGGGGAAAGGCAGGCGAAAAAACCCCTCGCTCATGTCGTCGAAGGTCCCTACTCGATCCTTGCACATCCCCGTCCGAGATATTACTTGCTCCTCCCGTCGCAGCTCGCCACCTAGTTTAGTCTTCTCTCCTACTGCGGGGGCTAGGAAGAGAAAATAACTAGGCTACAAAACGGTGTCCGGTTGGCTCTCCTCCCCCCGAGCCAGATTTTCTCATGTCCCCTATCCTTATTTTCGTTTGTCCATCACCTCTCTGATCGCGTTGTGGCCGTCCGCACCCTCCCCCGGTGGTTTACGTTGTTAAGGGGGCACCGTTACGAGTAGTGCGCCGTTACGATAACCCTAGGCACACTGCTTGAGGCGGCATGTCGGTAACCGGGTACCGACTAGGGCAGGGATTGGTAGAACACATGGATCGAGACGCCGTTCCTCAAAAGATGGTGGGTACGGGAATATTTTCCCAAAAACCCCCCGTACCGGGTTTTTCCGTCTGCGGATGATCCTAAGGACCTCCGCCGCCAGACCGTGCCGCTCCTCCGACTGCGACCCACCTCCGTCATGCGACATGCGTAGCTTCAAGCCTCGCCACCGGTGGAGACTTAAACCTCGCGGGGCTGGCGACTGCTAGCGAGCGCCGTGCCCTAGCGTGGCTTCCTTGTTGTCCGCCGCGAGCCCCAACACCCTCGTCCCCACGCTGATCCGTCCGTTCCCTTCTTCGCCGAAAAAACGTTTCGCAAACGCCGCTCCCGCCCCTTGGTCGGAAGAGTATCTGCGAGTATTTTGCCGCGGAAAAGACATATTGGACAAGCCGAGCGGGAGATCCTTGTGCCGGTGTACGGATATTTTACTTTTTCAAAACCCTCCGCACAGGGCTTCCCGACAACTGCGGATCCCACGGATCGCAGCTGCCGATACCCCGTTTAGCCCCCTACCGTGCCAAGCCTGGCACGGCTACATGGTTACCAGCGCCCACCGCGTGGAGGTAGATGTAGGTGCCGACGGCCCGGCGAGCGCACCCCTCTCCGGGATCGCCACCGTTACGCCGCCGGTTGGCGCCTGCACAAGCAACAACTTATCGCCGACCGGCACCATAACGTGCATAAGCGCCAGCAACGGCCCTACCAGTAGCCGCTGGTTTGTGTCCACCAGCACAAGCAATAGCAAATGGGCGCGATTCAGCCTCAGAAGATGCACCTACCACAACAACAACAACAACATATGCAGCACCACTAGATGCAACACAATGGCCATGTACACCGGCGGCAACGGCCGATCGCCAACCAACACCAACAACTGCGAAAGCACCCCGAGCAGGAGCACGACCAGGTCTTTGCCCACCAAGACTATTAACAACAGTTGGCCACGGACAAGCACCGGCTATTGCTACAACACCAACAGCACCACCACATGGGGCAACAGCCAGCCTCCAATCAACGCCAGTACCGACACCCGCAGCAACACCACATGTACCAATACCATCACTAGCACCACCAGCAATTGCAGCCCTCTGCCGGTGTGCCCACGAACAACAACATCGGGCCACCAACTAGCACCAACACATGCAGCAATAGTACCATCAACAACACCACCACCAGAAGCAATATTAGTAACAACACTAACTCTAAGCACACCATCACTAATAGAAGCAACAATCGCTTGGTGCCATTCAACAGCACGAGCAAGAGCACATGGGAAGCTAGTCGGGACGGCCAAGGAACAAGGCCGGGCGAAGGCGAAGGCCGGGAAGGTCGCGAAGGCCGGGCAACGGCCGTTGGCCGGTCATAAAAACACCCGGTGAGCCGCGGAGGTTGCAAGAGGACGCACACAGCCAACCCCCTACCTCCTCGCTACGAGCAAGGAGGAAAGAGGGGGGGGAAGGAGCAAGCGGGGGCGACCTGACCGCCCCCGATGAGGGATGAGGGGAGGGATCAGTGGGCGGGATAGAAAATAATTTCCAATCCTTAATGTACATAATTTCCCTCTTTTCTATCCGTGTATCTTTTTAATTGCTTGCAATTTTTCTTTTATTCCACTAGATAATAAGTAGCTAGATAGACTCCCATGTGTATATATATATACACACCTCCACAAAAGTCTGGAGAAGGTTTCGCACCTTCGCATGTGAAAAATGTAGTAATGCGTCGATCTTATCGACGAATCTTCTGAAATCCTAGGCAATGCTTTGGTATCCAAGATAGAATGCGCCGACAAATACGGGGGGTGAATTCGAGCACTGTCGGGCTTGTGCTCTTCGTGTAATCGCTCAAACAGACGCGCGACACGCTCTTTCAAACAATCATTGTGCCGGTTGGATGAACGAGTTACGGGCTCAAAGCACCGCAATATGAATGATTGTGCGGCGGTCGCGCAAATATGGTGAATATTCGACGGAGGGGGAAGGTGTTGCGCAGTCCGCTGTGGGGGAAACGTGCGATGTCGCGTATGTAGATTTACCGTCGATATGCGCACAACCCACGGACAACCTGCATTCGGACACAATGTTTGAAGTGGCATAACTTACGCATATAAGCAGACAACTTGTTTATAAAGGGCACCGTTGCGCGCGCCTTTTCCATGCATATTTATCCAATATAATCCCGGTTTTGGACACCCACAAAGCGACTTCATGTAAATCATTCGATTTCCGGGATATTCCCGCAAAGCTAAACCAATCCAAGTGCCAAGTACTACCCGTCGAATTCGTCTCACCTCATAAGGCGATTTGTGCGGGGCTTGTCGATATAAATGTTTACCAATTCGTCATTCCTATTGATGCGCAAGCCCAATTCATAACGTGTGCCACGCTTGGAGCGGGAATTGAGGTTGGGATCACGAGCCCACGTCCCCCCAACCCCTCCCCTCGTCGGTACTCATAATTGATGGGAGTGCCCCAAGCGGTGTGCTAAGGCTTATCGCCCCAACGCATCGCTCGTAAAATCGCCCCCGTGGCTGAGTAAACCACGAGGGGAGGGCACGGGCGGTAATTTGCGGTTCAAACGTTGCCGGACACATCTAGCAATCGAACGGAACGGGATCGACGAGTCGGGAGGAGAGTATCTGCACCTCCGGTTTTCTCACCCTGCTCAAAGGGAGAGGGGAAATCTATGCTAGAAGCGACGCCAATCTCAAAGGTGTAGGGTGCAGTGGTTTTAACCATCTTATCCGTACGTGGTTTTTCCGGCGGCGGTCGATCCCGAGGATCGTTGCTTGGAGCCGAGAAACCACCGCGTCGTGGGCTTCTGTTGTGCCACGCGCTCTTTAAGGTGTGGCAGATTCGCAAAAGCGGTTGACACTCTATGTTGGGTGGTTTGCCTTTGAAATCTGGGTGGTAGCGACTGACGTTGTTTGGAGCCGAGAGGCCACCGAGTCGCGGGCTTTTGCTGTGCCACACCGTCGTCTACGTGTGGAGCGTGGAGCGTGGATCGTTGTGACGTGTACTACCTGGTACTTTTGGTGCGCCGTTGGTCTGCGGAAGTGTGAACGAGCGTGTGGAAAATGCTTTTTCATCATATCGGTGGCGTTCCGACGAGGTCGACTTGTTGTCGACGCACATGTCAAGATTGTTTGGACTGTTACGCGTCGTCCAGCAATTTTTCGCCATTACATATTGGTATTTGGCGTCGTTCCTCGTGCCAAATGGCTGTTTCATTTCGAATTGGTGATACATCTTGCAGAGGCGTATTGTCATTTATGTACGTCGTCGTTCAACCGGTCTTCCAAGGCCATATTCCGCTTGCTTATGTTGTTCCGACTCGGAAAGTGCTGCTCGTCGGGATCTTTCCGCAACTTGGGTATTTTTTGCCTCCTTGGGGTTTTTGCTTCTAGTGGAGGATCTCTACTCCGTGTACTATGCTTGTGTACTCCGACAAACCTCTTGAAAACCATATTCAGTTTGCCTTGGCTGTGTAGATCCGGAGGTACAGCTTTGCATTGGGTCTGCGCTTTGTCGTGTTCCGTTTGCAACTCCGTTGAGTGGAGTATGGCCAAAACCATGACGACTTTCCGGGCTGTGTTTGTTGCCAATTCTCCTTCGATTTTCGGTGCGCTTTAGAGATTTTGCGATATGCTACTCATGTACTGGGTCATCAAGTTGTCAAAACTCAGTGGATAGAGGCAAGCCTTTCATGTCCGGGAGAAACACGATGCTTTCGAGTGTGGCCTGCGTTGTTGGGCAGCTGTGAGACTGATGGCAACTCCCGTGGTGTGGTTGTGGGAGCAAGCGGCGCAACACTTCGCGAACTTCTCCTTTCTACTCTGCCACGAAGGACCATCACCGGTCAAACTGCACCGACAAGGAGAGCGGCGGTCAGCTTTGAGGCGATGTTTGTGTGGCTCTTGTTGAAGTATCAGAGCGACGCATATGAGTAGCCGGTGGTATGATGAGAGCGACATCTATGTGGCCCTTGTTGTGAGTGGCCGTTGTTGTGTGTTCGCTCGACGTCTGAATGAAGTTGAAATTGTTTGCAACATGTACCGGGTGAAACCGGCTGTTGTCTATGGGCTCTCCCAACTATGCCTCATAAGAAACTTACAAGTCACGGCTAGGCCGTGAGCCGCCTAACACCTCTCCAAAGGGTGTTGGGGGTTTTAACTCCCCCCCCCAACCCCCCCCCCCCCCCCCGGGAGTGTGACGTGCGTGAGGGTGGTAGCTCTCGGTCATGGGCGTGTGCGGGTACGATAAGTGGAGGTGCGGCGCGCGGTCGTGCGAGATTTGATGCGGTATACGAGAAGGAAATGGTGCAGCCATTGGACAGTGTGCAAGTGGAGTTGTGATAGGATGCGTGTGGTGTCTAGTCGAGTTTTCGAGACGAGTTTGTCACGAAGGTAAGTGCGAAGGGTGAGAAGGGAGGTGAGACTGCTTGTTGTGGATGTGTGAGGAGAACATGCGCGGCTCATGATTATGGGTAGTATGTCGACTTCAGTACCTTTCCAGTGATGGCGAATGGCGTTGGCTAGGGGGTTGTAATTATAGCGAATTAGTTGTGCGGTGTGGGAAAGGTTGCAGTACTTCCATTCCGCTATCTAAATATTTTAATCGAGGAGTAACGTCGTCGGCCGTTCGTGTGTCCGACGAATCTAGGTTCGAGGAGGCGGATTTGTGTGCGGGGGGTCAATTTGATGAGGGGAGTAAGTCTTCAAGAAAGATAGCATGGTATGAGGTGAGGGAATCGGGCAAGAGGCCTTCGTCAGCACCAGCCAGACGGGTGGGCATGTGGGAGGGGTGAGGGGGTGGTAGTCAAGGGGGGTGTGGATGGGTGTGGTGGGTGTGAAAGACTTATTGGGTTTGTTACCGAATTCTGCCGTGATGGCTTCCCACCGTCCGCCGTTGTGGCGTTCCAAGAGGGAGAGGGGGAGCTAGAGCGCGTTGTTGTGACGGTCATGTCTAAGGCCGGACATAGAGGGGCAGTTACCGGCAATATGGCCGTTGCTGGTGAATTGTCCACACATGGGGCAGCGCAGGGTGGGGTTGTGTGAGAGGAGGCGGGTGTGGTGAGCACCCCACATGACTTATTGCTTGTGCGTGAATTGGATATTGATGAGTGATGTGTGTTTTTTGTGGAAGGTGAAGTCCGCCTCGTCCGCAGCGGCGCGGGCGAGGAGGGCACCGTGTTTGGTGGTTTGTGAGAGGAGTGTATGGGTGTGTTTGGTGCTGTATGTGTGAGCATCGGTTTTGAGGTTAGTGTGATCGTGGGACTTGGGCTCTCCTAGGGTTTGGGGTGCGAGTGTGTATGGCCATGTCCAAATGCTTATAGACAGGTATGAACCCATAATGTTGGTCGTGTCGGGTGGTTGTCCATATGCAACTTGGTTAGCGAGAGCGTATGCGAGTTCATTGCCGAGAGAGTGGTTGTGCTTTTTTTGCCTAGATGAGTGCAAACGCCTGAGTTGCAGCGTGAATTGAGGGTGTTTGTGATTGAAGACAGTGTATCGCGGTGGATTTGATGTCGGTAAGCGGATGGGCAGTTCGTGAGGCCTTGTATAAGGCGGAGCGAGAATGCGCTGTCCGTAGGGAGATGGGTGTGTCCAAGTTGTAGGCCGGTAATGATGCCCACGAATTCTCCACGATTGATGGTGTGAAAGGGAGGAGTGGAAATGACCAGAGTTTTGACGTGTGTATGTTGTAAGTAATACCTTCTAGTTATTAGTTGCAGATAGCTACTGTAAGCTATTCTAGATATGATTAGTACATGACTAGATCGGACATACCGATAACCTGTTTGTGCTGGTACAGAGCTGTCGCTAGGCTTCTGCTCTAAAACTTCTGTTGTCCCGACACCACGCCTCGGGCTGGTTGTCTCTGTGACTGTCCCTTTGCGTGATTGTGACTGTAACTACGTATGCGTTAGTTACCTTCCTTACTGATCGTGTGTGCACGGTTTAACAGGTTATGGGCCCCCGCCTCACGTCACTCACGCGCGACAACCTGGTTCGGCGAGCTGCGATCGCCACCTCTCCCGAAGAAGGCAAGTTTTCATAGATACCTAGTACTTTCATCCTGTAGTCCGCGGTATCGCCAGTATAACCAGCGTTTAAAAAACATCCCACCTAAGTCAGCCGCTCGAGGACGCCAGACAGCCACCCACACCGACGCACTCGTCGTGTGTGGACAGGGTGCATACAGGTCCAAGCTGGAGACCGGGGGGGGGGCGCACTATCGGGTGACTATACATATACAGAGTGCACGACAGCCTTAGATTACTGTATTAATTAATATATTATCGTAGCGACTCAGCCGCCGCCGCATCGTCCCACCTGCACTGGCCGTGGCCCCGACTTGTGCCCCACACTGGGTGGAGGACACAGAAAAGGTGCTTTGAGACACCCCGGGGCATCAGGCCGAGGGGTCGGCGGGCATCAGGCCGTCTCTCTGCATACCGCTGTTAGGCACACGTCCGGCTAGCGGTTTTTACCGCCGCCTGTTTTTTCGGCTTTTTTCCTTTTCTCGCCCTGTGTCGAAATGGCGCCAAAAACTCGCTCTGTCGACAATCCACCTGATTCGCCTCCTGCTTCCCCTGACCTCGGCTCTCCGCAGAGCTCTGTCAGTCCCACCCCTGCTACCCTCGCACTCGTCCTGCAACAAATGGCGCTCATAAACGCCCGCCTGGACGCTCAGTCTGCTGCTGCTGCTGTTGCTGTTGCTGGTCATGTAGCTGCCCCTGCGGACCCCTCTTTCGCTGTGCGTCGTCACGACGCGCAGCTCGACCCCCATCGCGACAACCACTCTCTGAACCTCCTTTCCTCCGACCCCCCAACACACGCATCTCCCTTTCCCGGCACTCGGCTAGACGCGCAGCCGGCCCACGATGCTGCTTTCGCTGCAGCGTCGGTTGGCGACCCCCATGTCGCACTCCGCCGCCACGATGCGCACACCGCCCCACAGCCTCACGAACTACCCGCGGAACGCCTACCACCACCCCCTCCGTACCCTCCTGCAGGGTATGCCCTCCCGGATCCCGGACCTTTTTTCCCGGAGGCGCCGCCGCCCCGCGTCCCCGCCTCCCGTGGCCACCCGCACCCGTACGGCCCCCCGCTTTCAATGGCCGGCCACTCTCCTTTCCCCGGCGGCCCACCTTCTCCCTTCCCCGGTGGACCACCGCCTCCCTTTCCTGACTGGCATTCGCATCCTACACAGCGAGGTGGGCACACCACCCGTGGCGGGCGTCGCCCCACCATTGACCCGGTGGTCATCGGCCGCGCCGCCCACGAGGCCACCGGTTTCGACAAGGACGCCCTCAACCGGTCCATGAAGATGTCGGTCCCTACCATGGGGCCCACCACAGACTTCAAGCAGTGGAAAAGGAACTTCCTTAATTTCCTCTCCATCAAGGCCACTTACCTCATCCCACAGCTGGCCATCCGCGACTCGGGCGTCGTGTTAGACGAACCAGCGCAACACTACGCCTACACCCTGCTCCTTCATGCAGCTAGCGCGAACCCACGCGCCGACCAAGCGATGAAGTGCGTCTCCCCAGCACGTCCTGACTGCGCAGCGGCAGCGTGGGACCTTCTGTGTGAACGTCTCGACAGTCGGTCCTTTGCTCGCTCATTGTCGCTGCTGGACAACTTGATGGTCAGACAACGCCCCGGACAGTCACTCAGTGATTATGTCCACTACATGAGACAGACGTTCGACGACTACAACGAGACATGTCAGATGGTCGATGGTTCCGCTGCCATTCACCCCCACAACCTCGGTCTCCTCATGTTGCGCGGTATTTCCAGCAACGGCCCACACGGTCAGGCCAAACAGTGCGTCATCAACGCGTTCGACACAGACTACCTGCTGTCCGCTGATGACGTGATGGCCAGCATCCTCCACATGGCGCACAATATGGACGAGGACGCCGCCCCGGCCGCAACAGCTCCCCACACCTCACCGCCTCCCATCTCCGCGTTTGTCGCTGCTTGCCGCGGATCACACAGCGGTCGAGGCCACCCTCCACGTGTCCCTCGCGGTGGTCGCGTCCTGCCCACCAAGTGTTCCGCTTGCGGCAGCCCGGACCACATCTTGTCCTCTTGCAATGCCCCGGATGACGCCCTCTTGCGGTGGACACTCGCGAAGCGCAAAATGATCATTCAGAAGTACGGCACCCCTGCTGGTGGCTCTCACTCTGCGCACGCCGCTGTGCTGAGCGACGTCCCCGCCGATGACTTTGACAGTTTGCCTACCCTCGAGGAATGCACGGATGATTACGATGACACCGAGGTGAGTGTGCCTTTCAGCTCCGTAGCCTTCTCCTCCTCCCTCACCCCCGGTCGTAACCTCTCACAGTACTGGGTAGTCGATTCCGCCTGCTCGATCAACCTCACCGCGTTTAAAGGCGACTTCGTACGATTCACACCCCCCTCCGCTCCCTCGCGCGTTGGCGGGGTTGGTGTTGACGTCAAGGGCAGTGGCTCCGTCCGAATTTCAGTCCGCCTTGACACAGGCGTACTTATTCATCGCACTGTCCATGCGTTGTACACCCCCGACTTGTCCTCTCGCTCTGCTCAGCGCATCGGCCGGTTACTTAGTGTCAGCTGGATGCAGACCCACAGCGGTTGTGAATTCATCTTCCCCTCTAACTCTGACACTGGTTTGCTTGTGGTGCCCACAGGAATGGGTGTGCTAGAGCCCTCCGGAAACGGCCTCTACCTCCTCCCCCACAAGCCAGAGCCCCCCCCAGTACCTCCACGATGAGAGTGAATTCTCCCTCCCCTAGTGTTGCCCTTGCTGCCCAGTGCGACCCTATACTGTGGCACCGTCGGTTTGGACACCTGAACATGCAAAGCCTGCGGGCCCAGCACACGCACGGTGTCCCGACTAGCCCTGCATTAACCAACTATGTAACCGATGTCTCTTGCGACTCATGCTTGTTACACAAGGCCACAGCTGCACCGCGCAACACCAGTGCATGCGCGAAACCTTCTCGTCCCCTCCTCAACCTCTCCTCTGACCTGTGGGGACCGGTCAACGTCCCCTCCCCACATGGCCTCCGCTACTGCTTGCTCGTCATTGACCACCACACCCATTACATGTGGGTGCGGTTCCTCAAGTCCAAAGACGATGCGTGCTCGGAGTTGGAAAACATCCTCCTCGACATCAAGCACATGCATGCACGTTACCACTCCCAATCGGGTGCGTTTGCACCAATCATAAAATTTGACTCGGACTCTGTCTTTGAGGCTGCAACAACCCGCCAGATGTGCGCACAGCTCGGCGTTGGGGTCCAGTCCTCTGCCCCATACGCCCACCACATGCTCGGCAAAGCCGAAAGTCCTTGGCGCACTATCCGGGACAATGCGTCAGCGATGCTCCACAGTATGGCCGTTCCCAACTCCATGTGGTCATGCGCTGTCAGCACTGTTGTGTACCTCCGCAACCGCACGTACAGTCGCTCAGTCGGCCCCAATGGTGGCATCCCACTTACCCTCCTCACGTCGTCTGTGCCTGACGCCTCCAAGTTTCGCGTCTTCGGGTGCACCGTCTTCGCCAAGGTGCCTGACAAACTGCGTCGAAAACTCAGTGAAAAGGCGTTTCGTGGCGTCATGGTCGGCTACCCCAATGACGCACCCGGGTACCGCGTTTACAACCCGGAAACCCGCCGAATCACCACTTCCGTCCATGTTGTCTTTCAGGAAGACACCCCGGGCTTCGGCGCACAACTCTCCGTCGACTCCACCATCACCAACCCTTCGGATGACGCACCGGCCACCTCACTCCAATCCCACCCCATCGACATACCATTGCCAGACCCCATGCCCCCTCATGCCGCCCCTCGCCAAACTCGGCTCCGTTCTTATCCCCTACGCTACGGCGAAATGGTTGCCCACGTGGCCGACTTCCCCCCGACCCTCGTGACGGCGTGTTGTGACCCTGAACAGGGCAAAGCCAAAGAGGACATCTTCGCACACCCTCACGTTCCCAACCTTATCACTGGCCCCCCTCACACACCTGCCGGCACATCGCCTACTGCCGTCGCCCTCCTGTCCGCCCGGGAGTGTGTGGAGCCGAAATCGTACCGAGCTGCCTTGGACAGCGCCCAGGCCCCCCAGTGGCAAGCCGCTATGCAGCAGGAGTACTCCTCCCTCATGGACAACGGCACTTGGGAACTCGTTGACCTTCCCCCGGGTCGCATGGTAGTTAACAGCATGTGGATCTACAAAGTTAAGTCTGACACCGCCGGTGACGTCTCCCGCTTCAAAGCGCGGTTCGTCGCCAAAGGGTGCAGCCAACGCGCTGGACTAGATTACACTGAGACATTCTCTCCTGTCATCCGCATGGCCAGCCTGCGTCTCTTCCTGACCATCGCAGCCGCCCGTGACCTTGAGCTTTGCCAACTTGACATCGACACTGCGTTTCTCTACGCACCCATTAAGGAAGACGTGTACATCCGCCAGCCCCTCGGCTTCAGCGATGGCACGTCCAAAGTGTGTCACCTCAGGCGCTGCCTTTACGGCCTTAAGCAGTCCCCCCGCGAGTTCAACATGCTCCTCCGTGCCTGGCTCGTCGACAATGGGTGGCAACAGTGCGTTTCTGACCCTTGCATCTACATCTTCCGCACCGGCCACGTCTTCGCCATGATCGCGTTGTACGTCGATGACATTCCTGCAGCCTGCAATGATACCGCATGGCTTGCATCGTTCAAGGCCAAGCTCGGAGAACGGTTCAAGATCAAGGACCTCGGCGACCTCTCCCAATTACTCGGCATGCACATCACCCGTGACCGCTCGGCACGCACCGTCTCCTTGGACCAATCCAAGTACTTGCGCGATATCCTCGCCAAGTACAACATGACTGACGCTCGACCGTCGTCCCTTCCCATGGACCCTGGCTTCCTCGCCGGCCTCGCGCACATGTCCTCGCCCCATCTCACCGGCGTGGCCAAGGATGTTTACCCAAGCCTCTTGGGCAGTCTCCAGTACGCGGCCGTCTGCACGCGCCCCGATGTCTCCACGGCGTTGAGCATCCTCGGCTCAGCCCAAGCTTACCCCACGGAAGCCCACCTGCAGGCCCTGAAGAAGGTCCTTCGATACCTCCATGGCACCATCGACATGCCCCTGACGTTGGGGGGGGGCACGGACCACAGTCTCCAACTCACAAGCTTTGCCGACGCTGACTGGGCCAACGACAGCAGCACCCGCAAGTCTCGCTCCGGCTATCTCTTCACCCTCGGACGCGGGCCAGTAAGTTACAAGTCCAAACAACAGACTTGTGTGGCTCAATCCACGTGTGAAGCCAAGTACTACTCTGCGGCCGACGCCACCAAGGAGGGACTCCACCTCCGACAACTTATGGGGGAGATCTTTAACGCCCCCATCACCGAAACCACCACCATCTGGGAGGACAACCAAAGCGCCATCGCGTACTCCCAGAACGCCTTGGTCAGCGAGAAGACCAAACACATCGGTCTGAAATGGCACTTCCTCAAGGACCATGTGGAGTAGGGAACCATCAAGTTGAGGTACCTCCCCACTGACCAGATGGTGGCTGACATGTTCACCAAGCCCCTCCCAGGACCAGCACTCACAAGACACCGAAGTGCAATCCTTGGAGGACAAGACCCAATGCAACGCTTCATCCCGTAGCTACCTTCAGGGGGAGTGTTGTAAGTAATACCTTCTAGTTATTAGTTGCAGATAGCTACTGTAAGCTATTCTAGATATGATTAGTACATGTCTAGATCGGACATACCGATAACCTGTTTGTACTGGTACAGAGCTGTCGCTAGGCTTCTGCTCTAACACTTCTGTTGTCCCGACACCACGCTTCGGGCTGGTTGTCTCTGTGACTGTCCCTTTGCGTGATTGTGACTGTAACTACGTATGCGTTAGTTACCTTCCTTACTGATCGTGTGTGCACGGTTTAACAGTGTACCCGAGGCGGGGTGGGTAGCAGCCGCTCCAAGGGGGGAAGAGCCGCCTTTTTTGGAGCCGTCGGTGTAAACAAAGTCATGCCAATTCCAAGCAAGAACATATATGGTGGGGGAGAATATTAGGGATGCCCGCTCGAGAAGAGGGTAAGGGATGGGGTGGGTGGGGTTGGGGGGGAGGCGGTAGATGCATGCGGAGTGTGGTGAGTAATTTTCGAGGAGGGACGGGGGTGGGAGATTGATGAAGGGATTGGGGAGGTGTGTCGTCTGAATGGTCTTTAATGTGTGTGAGAGCGACTTTTATATGGCCGATGTTGTGGATGGGGGCGACGTTTATGTCGTTGCTATTCAGGGGGTCCTCATCTTATACGTTACCGTTAGAGTGGTTAATAGCGACGTCATGGCGGTCATTGCTGCTGAGATAGTGACCGCTATGCGTCGGACTTGTGGCTGCTTCGATAAAGTTGGGGTTGATACCCCCGTGGGCGGCGGTGGCGGCGCGATGCCGACGATAGTGCCAGAGGTTAGTCGTGCGACTGGCTGGGTCATCATCGTGTTGCTGCATCCTCCTTTCCTTCAGTTATGCTGATGGCCACTAGTGCAAGACGGTGGATTTGTGTTCCCTTGGTTGGCATAGGTGCTGTCCCTCGTGGGTGGCGGCGTCGGCGTCGGCGTGCCAGTGAAATTTCAGCGAGTGTGGCGTCTCCGGTAGCTCTCCCTATCGGCGTGAATATCATCGCGATTCTACTACCTCGCTATTTGAAGCTAAAGCCATACTTCACTGTGAGTGGCTGACAATGGATCCAACCATCACATATTCAACAAGGTGATCACTTCGTGCAGCATTGCATATTGCTTGGCTTGCTACGAGTGCATGACATCAACACATTTGCAGTGGGCTGTGGACTCAAGGTACACGACGACATCATGTATCATGGCGCAACGTTCCGGGATGTCTTGGTGTACATTAGTGGAGCCAGTGGAGTACTACATCGTTTTTGTTCATGGTCGACCTGCTGCCCTAAGCTCCATGCGCGTGCTTGCCTTCCCGGCCCGGCGAGATGGCGTGGAAAGGCGTGCTGGTGGGTTATGACCCTGAGTTTTATGCCACGAGTTGTGATCAGTCTAAATAGAGATTGCTATCATCTCCATGGGGGACGGCTGCCAAGCAAGTGAAGATGGTGATGACACCAACACATAAGGGAGAAGATGAAGCTCTACATATTCGTGAGAATGACACAACTCGTCGACGAGGCTGTTCGTGGGATGCAAGATGGAGGTGCAAGAGATGGCGTGGAAGGAGCCTTGCACATCTATGGGAGAGACGCAGCATATACGAGAGTATTTTAGTATCCTTGGGGAGAGCTTCCCCGCATCTGAGATGCAAGATAGCGAGGTTGGTGACGACAACAACCTCAATAGGCTCATTCGTGGGGGGACGCCGCTGGTCGACGAAATTGGTCGTGAGGTCGACGAGGCAAGGCACATTTGTGGGGAAGATACATCAACATGCGTCGGATATTGAAATTGAAATTGCTTAGAACAATACCAAAATCAACCGGCTGCTGTCTCTGGGCCCTCCCTGTATTGCCATTGGGGGGACTCACGTCACATGGGCTCGACCGTGAGCAACTTATCCAGACCTCTCCAATGGCAATAGCGATACCGTCTAAAACATACACGTAACCATGTATTTTAAATTCTTTGATCTATACGTAACTTTTTTGGATACAGTACGAAATAAAAATGTCGCTAGTCTCCACGATCCGCGGCCTGCTCCAGCCGCGGCGGGGACGCTGATTAGCGACGCTAGTCAGCTTGTGCTGGTCGAGGCGGACCTGCCTGACCTCGGCTCCTGTGCGACTCCGGTCGTGCCGGAGCTAGGGGGGAAGGCATGCGAAAATCCCCCTCGCTCAGGTCGTCGACGGTCCCGTCTCGATCCATGCTAACTGGGATTGACTCCCTCCACCACCCTCCCCCATCCACCGTTCTCGCACGCTCCTTCTCACTCTTCGCCTCCTGGAATGCCAACCCACCGCCACCCACCGGAACCCTCCACATCTTCAACCCCCCACGCCAGAACGACGCGACACACGGGTGGTCGTGCGGAACACACGTCCTCCTCCACACTTACTTTATCCTCACAACACCTCTTGACCACATATACAATCTCCCTTCCTTCGACCCCCGCACTATTGTCTACTCCCTACACTCCCTTCTTTTGGCACCACACCTTCCGCTCCACCCCCCTCCCAACTACTTTCCGCCCTCCACCCCCCACAGCCCACTCCCCCTCAACATCCCTCCCACCCCCCCCACCCCTCACCCCCGGCCCAACCTGACACACACCCCCTTGCCCCCCCAACCCTTCCCCCCACCCCCGCCCGCCCCCCTCACCAATCCTCTCCCACCACATCGCCCAACCACCCCACCTCATCAACCTTAACATACGTGGCCTCCACACGTCCATCATGGACGTTGCGCACCTCACAACCACCCACCACCCGGACGTCCTAATCCTCACCGAAACCAACCACGCGACCCACAAATCCCGCTGGCGTATCGCCCTCCCCCAATACCTTCTCAGAATTGCTCGTCCGCATCACTCGCATGTTCCCCAACCTAACGCATGCGCCCTCTTTGCGGTCCACAAGACCTCATTCCTCTCCGCCACTGTCGAACCTCCACCACCCCACCTCACCCCCCACATCGCTGGCATGTCCATCATCCCACACACACGCACCCCTTATCTCCTCCTCGGAGTATAGATGCCACAACTCCACACCCCCCAACGGACCCGCATGTACGCGGAAGTCGCAGCGTGGGGCTTCCGACTCGCAGGCGACTACCCGTCTCATCGCGTCCTATGGGGCAGAGACTTCCAAGCGACCACTACCCAAGGTACCGGAAACCCCAGCCTCACCTCCCTACTCATCTCTCACCTTCTACCGCTCCACCCCTATCCGCACCTTCCCCCGCAGCGGTGGCTGCCTAGACCATTGGCTCTCCACAACCCCCTCCCCCCTCACCCCTCCCCTACCGCCGTCTCGGTCTTCCCCTCCCCTACACACTTCACCGACCACTCGGCCATCCACCTCGTCATTCCAGCCCCCTTCACCCCCATCGCTCATGCCCCAACGCCCAGCAACCCCTCACACTCACAACACACCACCCGCAAATACACCTTCAAGCTCCCCCTCACACCACACCACATTAAATAGTACCAATACAGCACACCCTCCCTAATCAACTAGACTGTCACCCTCCATGCTGCAATACTCTACACACCCTCATCCACAGCCACCCCCGACGCCCTACACACTCTCGCCTCACAATTCACTACCCTCATCTCCAACCACATGGACCACGCCGCCACCATCTCGCCCCTCCTCCCCCCGAAGAAACCTCGACCCCCCAACACATCCCCGGACCCCACCTGGATTTCCGGAAAATCCCGCAAACTCATTCAAAAACTCCGCCGCTGCAGCACCAACCGTGGCCCCCTCCCCCTCGCCCAATCTCTCTTATACACGACCGACTATATACCCCCGATAACATCAAACGTAAGTGCCAAGAACGCATCCGCCACCTCCTCCACACTGCCACCACGGATAAATTGAACCGAATAAAATCCCGCGCCAATACGACCTATGACGCTAATCTAAAATCCTCCCACCGCCTATTGAAAATTAAAAGGGGTCTCCTCCCCCACAGTCGTACAGCCTCGACCCTCCATAAAATCATTCGACATGATAAAACAACTGTAACCTTCCCCCAACCCTGCCCACACTCCACTTGACTGCCACCCACCTCACCCCACCCACATGCCCACCCGACTTGTTGCTGCTGACGAAGGTCTCTCGCCTGACTCCTTAACCTCATGCCCCGCCGTCCTCCCCCCTGAGATTCTCCCCCCCCTACTTCGTCCCCCTGCACACAAACCTGACTTCATCCGCATCCTCGAACCCCGATTCGTTGGTCACTCCAACGGTCGCCGTCGCTACGCGTCCATAAAAAAGATTCAGATAGGGGAATGGAAATACTGCACAGACAACAACCTATCCCACACAGCCGACCTCATTCGCGACAAATACACACCCCTTGCGAACGCCATCAGAAACCACTGGCCAGGCACAGTGGTCGACATCCTCCCAATAGTCATGAGCCGCACAGGTACACCGCACTCCTCCACTATCATGAGTCTCACCTCCCTTCTCACCGCCCGCACCGACCCTCCTGATAAACTCGTATCCAAAGCACATCTCGACACATCTCGCATTCTTGCACAACTCCATACTCATACTGTCCAATGGCTGCACCACCTCCTCCGCATATACCGCATCAAGTCCCGCACGACCTCCCGCCGCGCATCCGCACATTGCCCCCTCGCACGACCCTGAATGCACACAACCTTCGCCTCTACTTGCATCCTCCCCGGGGGGGAGTAAAACCCCCGAACACCCTTGGAGAGGTTGGATTAGGTGGTTAACGGTCTAGCCCTGACTTGTAAGTTCCATGTATGACATAGTTGGGAGGGCCCAGAGACAGCAGCCGACGCATCCGGCTTTTGGTGAAAAACCGGCGCATACGGTACATGTTGTAAACAATTTCAATTTCAATTTCAATTGTAACCTTCCCCACCGAAGTCCTCGCGGCCGTCCACTCACACTTCGACACCGAACTCACCCGCGCCACCCTGCCCGAACTTCCCATCCCTCCGTGGGAACACCCGGACAACCCCGACCCATTGTTTGTCGAACCCAGCGGAGACTCTACCCACATACTCGTCGACATGATAACACGACATACATTCAAAAAACAATTAACTCGCTCGGCACGGGCAAGGCCCCCGGCCCAGACGGTATCCCTAATGAAGTCATAAAATTCCTACCCCTAGCGACCCGTTCCGCCCTCTTCTCCCTTCTTTCCTTCCTCGCCCAACGGGCCTATACTCCTCCTGAATGGTGCCACATCACCACTTGCCTACTACATAAAAAAGGTGACCCGGCCTTCCTCGACAACTACCGCCCCATCGCCCTAATGAGCAACCTCTTCAAACTTTGGACCGCATTAAACAAAGATGCAGGCTCGAAATATGCAGAAACCCACGGCATCCTAAGCGACCAAGATGATGGATTCCGCCACCAGCGCAGCATCAACGACGCCCTCTCGTCCATCATCATGAAGGTGGAAGACGCCAAACTCGACCACAAAGACATCTACGTCATGTGCGCGGACTTCAAAGGCGCCTTCAACGCCGCCGACTACCGCGTCATGTTCAAACACATGCGTCAACTAGGTATGCCTTTTACCTTTGTAGACGCTTGGGATCAACTCTATGGTGTATCCACCACAGACTATATCACCCCCTCCATCGACATCAATAGTGGCACCCTCAAGGGAGACACCCTCTCCCCCTTCCTCTTCACCCTCTTTCTCGAACCATCCCTCCGCTTGCTCACACTGGGCAGCCGGGGATTACCGCCCGGGCGCCCCCGCCACTAAGATTGACCCCACAGAACCCACTCCTACCTGCCCCGGCCATGGCTTCGCCGACGACCTCAGCATCGCCACGGGCTCACCTCCCAACATGACCATTCAACTCCGGAAGCTCTCCCTCTTCAGCGCCTACACATGTATGACTGCCAACGTCCGAAAATGCTGCATTACCGGAGCCCTCTCGCGCTCAGGCAACGCCCCCTTCCAGCCAACCGCGCCCTCCTTGCATCCCGCCTACAAACACAATTTGTCACCGTCAACTCACGCTCCTCCCCCATCCCATCCAATGCCCCTCGGGACACATACCGAGTCCTCGGAGTCGAACTCAACACCTCCCTCACCTTCACAAAGCACTGGCAGGAACTCAAGCGCACTACCTCTTCCCTCATCAATGCCCTTTCTACCTCCTTACCAACACAATCCCGCAGAATACGAGTCATCCGCAGTCTCCTCATCGGCAAGCACTTCACCCTCCAGCTCGGCCTCTTCAGCGATTCCCAGCTCGACACCCTCGACGGCCAAATCTGCCGCGCACTCCGCTCCGCCGTCTCCTCGGTACGTAACCCCCCCCCGCACAGCCCTCCACCGCCCCACTTCCGACCTCGGCTACGGCCTTCCCTCCCTCAAAAACCACGCCGCACCACTCACTGTTTGCCACCCACACAAAATTGAAGAACATAGGCCACATGTCACGAACACACTAACACACCATCTCCACCACTTACACCCACTGGGCCACAGAATCCATCATGTCACACAACTCCTCCCCACCTACATTCAGATGCCTAGTCCGGGCCCAGCGCGACGCATGCACCATGTTCCACCACATCCCCCCACTCTCCCTCACCAACCCCATCACCTCCACACTCCGCGCCCACTTCACCCACCAAAACAACACCCTCATGGCCTCACTCCGCGCCAAAGCCACCCACATCACCGACCCACACACTTATAAACAAGCATATTGCGACTTCACACCCCGCCGAACACACACGTCCCTACTTCCCCGCCTCAACCGCCTTTGGCAGAACAACATCACCACATGGCCACAATTCCTCCTTCGCGCCACCAACACCTCTACCCTTCTCCAATCATGCAAACCGTATCCACACTCGCGGGGTCCACCACCTCACTCTCAGTCCCCATTCGCCTTGTAGCCGCAGTCCTCACCGATCCCCTTGGCACTATTTACATCCGCATGCCCACCACACACCACTCCACCAAACAAGCTTCCCCCCCCCCCCCCCCACCACCGCAAACCCCTCATGGATTCCCATGTTAACCTCCTACCTCCCTCGCCCCCCCCACCACCCTTACATCCGGCATCCGACAGCCTCGCACCAAATTCCCCCTCTATGGGCACCCACCACACATCGAAGCGGAATACCTTTCACCCTCCGCCCACCACTACCCACCATGTGACGTCACCCGCACTATTTCCAAACATAAAGACACAGAATACAACCAAACATAATACATGGTGGAATGGGCCCCGGAACACCTCACGGAATGGGATATCCAACTCCAAATTGACGACGGCTTCCGCTTCATCTCCTCCACCCCCACATCGGTTTGTCTCCCCACCCCCTCCCCCATCAGTTGCTCCCCCAACACCCGTCTCCTCACCCTCAACCCCACCCTGCGTTGCCCAATGTGTGGACAATTCACTATCAACGGCCACATGGCCGGTAACTGCCCCACCATGTATGGCCTAAGACAGGACCGCCACAGTACTGCGCTACAACTCCTCCTCTCCCTCATGGAACGCCACAACGGAGGCCGATGGGAGACCATCACCGCAGAGTTTGGTAACAAACCCATTTAATCATTCGCATCCTCCACACCCACCCACACACCTCTTGACTGTCATCCCCCTCACCCCACCCATATGCCCACCCGCCTTGTTGATGCTGACGAAGGCCTCTCGCCCGACTCCCTAACCTCATGCCCTGCCATCCTCCCCCCCCGAGGCTCTCCCCCCCGCGCTGAGACCCCCGGCGCACAAACCCGACTTTATCCGCCTCCTCGAACCTTGGTACGTCGGACACACAAACGGTCGCCGCAGATACTCCTCAATTAAAAATATTCAGATAGGGGAATGGAAGTACTGCACGGTCCACAACAGCTCTCATGATTCGCGCCAAATACACCCCCTCGCCAATGCCACCCGCCATCACTGGCCGTGTACTGAAGTCGACATCCTCCCCATCGCCATGAGCCGCACGGGTACACAGCACTCATCCACCATCACAAGTCCCAACTCTCTTCTAACCCTCCGCACCGACCCTCCTGACAATCTCATATCGAAATCACCACTCGACTCATCCCGCAACATTGCACAACTCCACACGCACACTGTCCAATGGCTGGATCATCTCCTACACATATACCGCATCAAATCCCGCACAACCAGTCGCCGCGCCTCCGCACCCTGAACCTACGCACGCCCCTAACTCCACACCGCCACCACCACGCACCGCACACTCCCCGGGGGGGGGAGTAAAAACCCCCCCCACCCTTTTGGAGAGGTTGGACTTAGGCGGATAACGGTCTTGCCCTTTTTAAAAGTTTCCTAAAAGGCATTGTTGGGAGGGCCCAGAGACAGCAGCTAGCGCATACGGTACATGTTGTAAACAATATCAATTTCAATTTCAATTTCGCTATCTTCGTCGTGATGGTGAGGAAGCTCCAATAATTGTTCTCGAAAATAATTTGCGTACTTCGGGTCCGTAGCTTTCTGTCGCACCTTGTCCAAATTCAATCTCGGTTGTTCCGCCGGTGTTCTTCCGCAGAATTCTTGAATGAAAGCTCTCTCCATCTCAGAAACTCCGGAAAGTCCTCCACCGACTTCATCTCTAGTCTGCGCAACTTGGGAGTACCACCACTTCGATAGTGGACCTTCCAAAAAACTAGATACCTAGTACACTCTATGTTCTTCAGGATTGACGTTGTGATACCGTAGATACCCTCGCGGGTGTCGAAACCATTTTCGCAGCTCGTCGATGTTAGTCGTTGCGATGATTTTAATTTTGGCTGGCTTGACGTCGTCATGCATCAGATTCGGCATCCCTCGCGTCCTTTCCGATCTCAGTTGTTCTCCTCGAAGAAAATTCCCCGTCTCGGCTTGTGTTCACTCGTCCTTCAAAGTGTCTGAAACCGTCGTCGACATGGTCACGCAATTTAGATAGCTCAATCGAAAAAGTGTCAACTCGTTCACTTAAACGTCGTAGCATCTCGGCGACGTTTACCGACATAGGTTCCATCTTGGGACTCGATCCTTCTCGTACTTCATGTCTTACACCATCTGTCGACGTCGGCTGTGTCGGCCTAGAAGGCGCCCCCTATGGTCGACCATCGACTTCCTATGGTAGTCTCTCACCGGCTCGGTTAAACATCTTCGTCTCGTCTAGCTGTTCTCGGGCTCCTAAATCAGGTGTAATGTGCTACTTTGGTTAGGCTAAGTTGGCAACCTTAGACTAATATTAGAACCAAATCTTTGGATCCATTTATACAGCGTAGAGAGAATTAATAAGATTGTCTTAGGAACATGGTTTCTTACAATCTGAATGTGGCGTAAATCTGGTCTCTACCGGTATGGGTCTCTCTCCCATGGCCAGTAAGTCCCCGTCTTAAATATCCACGCCTCAAGTGTTCTAGAAACAGCCTTAGAACCTGTAGCTTGTGTTGCTAGCTAACTAAATCAAACTATTACTAGCGATACAGATTATCCGAGACTGTCTGTATCATCTCATGTAATATTATCGCACAAGCTCATAGAACAACTATATAGAAGAGAACTATCAAGAAGAGATAGAGATGATCACGGACAAGGAAAGTGGGAGGGGAAACAAGAAGGCAAGAGTGACAAGAGGATCACGGAATCCAAAGCACAACAAAAGGAAAGCACTACATTGTGCACAAACCTAGCGGATTAAACTATCAAGAAGACATACTGCTTGCAACTCTTTAATGTCCGAGAAATTACGGCAATACAATGGTACTGCAACGATGACGATAAAAGACTCAATGGATATCGCTAAGATGCAGGAACCAATTAGAGGAAAAAATTAATGTCAAATGCTAGAACTTAGATAAATGGGCTAGGATATGACAACAGCCCTTCTCAAATGATTGGAAATATGTGGTCAAGACCGAGTTCGTCCCGATTGTATATCGTGCTACTACGGAGGAGTTGGGGAACGTATGTGCGCGTGTACAACCCGAAATGCTCTCGTGAATGTTACCCCCTAATGTTGCCCCTACCTTTGTTGATGACATTCGGGAGCTTGTCCCCATCGTTACGGGTATCGTACCCCATGCGCTCCACTACCGATGCGCTCCACTACCGATGGACATCGCAATGATGGACGGACCCCCGGCGTCCCGCAATGCCAACACCGTCCATTCTTGGCTTCAAGACTCGGTCGCTACGCAACGACAATTATTGGACAAAATCGTGGATTTCTTTGTATCGGGTTTTGTAGGCGCGCATTCGGCTTTTTGGCTCATGATTACGTGTGCGGTACGCCGCTACGGCTTTATGCTCCGTACCCTCCCCCCTTATGTTTGTCATATGTATCTTGCTACCGCGGATAGTGCCGTCTTTCGCATTATTGGGGTTTTCCCGGAGATACGCGTGATCAAATCAATCAAGCCACGCGTCAACTGTCTCTCCCTCCGGAGTCTAGGGGATCAACGTGCCGTCGCTTGAGGTTGATGCCGAACCTGCCCATTACGTATCATTTGATACGACCATCGCCAATCTTACTATTGATTACGAGTCCGAGTCGCTAGGTCTTTTCTACGGTACCATCCGTCAGGAACTACTACAACATGTTGCTACGTCCTCCTCCTTACGTCAGGAACTGGGTGGTATAGTTACGCGCATCCTATGTCACTATCTCCCGTGCTGCGGGGGGGTTTTCGGATAATGATTTTTCGGTTATGGCCACTACTCTCGACCAATATCATTTAGTGTATGTGAGTTGATGACATTGAGTTTGTCCCCTCACTTGCCGCCTCTCCGGATGCGTTGGCCCCGCTTATTATATGCTTACAAGTTCCAACTCCCGATGCTCTTATGTCTAGTGACACAAAGGGGCACCTTCAACGAAACATTTCAAGCACCCTTAAGGCCCGTGTTTTCCTCGACCTCCTTGCCTTTTGCGGCCCTTCTCCCACGGATCACATGCGCGTTGTTTCATGAACTAAATGTGGGGCTGTTGGCTATGCTCTCTACTTCGCATGAGTCTAGCTTCCGTGTTCACCATGCTTGTTACATTATGGGGTTTAGGGTTTTGGTTATTATGGCGGCGCACCGGGTGCTTGGCCTCACGCCGGGCCACGCCTCTCATGTCCAAAAGTGCCCGCAATGCACCGAGTCCCAGGGTGATCTCCGTGATCTCCTCCCCCACGACCTCGCCCGCTTCCATGTCTGTGGAGATAAAACCGATTTCCGTGCTCAAGAACCATTTCGCGTAACGTTATTCGGCTCGCGTAACGTTATTCGGCTCCATGACCGACTTGTGCACGTTGTGGAGGAGTTCATGGCTAGGACGGAGGAGGCTAAGGGGCATAACTTGCGTTTGGAGGTTCACCGAATCCACTCAACGGCCTCTCGTGATCGCCATGGGGATGTTTTATGGTTGGATTTTGCGGCTCCGCATAAGCACTACATGGTTGTGGACGTTAAGGTCAATAGTGCGCGCACGAATTCCAATGTTCCGGTTGTGGGAGGTCCGCTTCCGCTCCTCGGCAGCCTTGCGTTGGGAGCCCAACAAAGTAAGCTTGACTCCGACATCCACACTTCGTCCTCCCTTGGCACGCCGTCCATTCTGATTGTACATGACTATAACCCCTTCGCCTTTGAGGATGGGGATCGACCGGCTCCAATGGCGGCTGAGTTGGTTGATCGCTTGGCAATTTGGGCGGAAGTTCGACGTTTTCCATTGTCCAAGCTTGGGTTTGGCGGACTTTTGTTCTTTGAGGTCTGAAAGTGACACCCGCATGAAGGAGTTCGCACGGCGGTCTATGTTTGTCCCCTTCCGTCGATTCCTTGCGGGCCTGCGTCGTAAGTTTATGCAACGTCTTTTTGTGATTCTTCATGGCACGCTCGGTTGCTATCATCGTTATGCCTTGCAAGGGGGTGGTGCAGCTATTATTGCCTGCCTCCCTGCTCGGCGGGCTTCGGTTCCTTGCTTCCCCTTTATTATCCTTTTGTGCTGGTGGATTCCACTGCTTTCTTCGTAATAAATAACGGAACCTAAAGAGAAGCCACATTTGTTTTAAATCATTACCGACCCGGTGCTACAGGTACAGGTACGACGCTTAAATCCTTATATCGAATATCGGGGATCGCTCTAGTCCTCTCTCTGAGGTACAGGTACTTGTACGGGGAATGTAATGCTGCGCCGGAAATATGGAATCAGGAACGTAAATGGGCGCTTAGGCTGATGTCAGATATTACTTGACTTGAGTTATTCCGCGATAAAACTGTACCGAACTCAAGTAAAGTACGCTAATCGGATGTCGTAAATAGCTTGAGTTGATTTCAGAAAGACGTTTTGAACTCATGTGGCCGGTTTTTCGAGGTCGGCACTTGAGTTTGAGGCCCGAACTCAAGTGGCCTCCGCAAACATGAGTTCGGCCCCGGAATCCGCGCCAAGAAGAATGCGGGCACATTTCGTGCACGCCATCGCCCTCGCCGCTGGCCCCGCCGAATAAACACCACGGCGGGCCATCACCCCTGGCTTCCACCTCTCCCGCGCTATGGAGGGAAGGGCTGCGGACCCTAGCCCCGGCGGTCAATCAGGAGGAGCCGCAGTCGTGCGTGCTGATGTTGGTGTCCGGTGGAGCGTCGGATGGGGGTGAGGACGAACACGTTGGCGGAGATCTCCCCCAAGGCGGCGACACAAGCGGCGTCCAACAGTCTGCCGTCAAGACGAAGGCCGGCAAGAAGCTTCCGCCCGCCAAGGCCTCCAAGCCTCCAAAAACCAACCACCCGGGGAAATATACTGTCCCGCAGTGGAAGGTCGGGGAGTGACTGGCAGTGTTCGACGCTTGCTTAGCTGCAACGGAGCGGCAGGTGGAGTCGCAAACACTCGATCGCCAAGCTTGGGCGGTCGAGGAGTATCTTGCGAAGGTGGACGACGTATCATTGGACGACGTATGATACCAAACATTAATATGGAAGGCTTTAAGTCTAAAAGGCAGTGAGGAAGAGAGAGCACATGAGTGCGGGAGCTTGTTGTGGCTGCGGGAGCGTCGGTTGTAAGCGGAGGGGCGCAGTGCGAAGGCGCGGGGGCGCGGATCCGGATGCGCTATTTTGCCGAGTCTTGTCTTACATACCTAGGGCAACTAAATCCGCTACCCCAGCAGTTGTAACCATTCTCACGTCTCGGAATTTGAAGTCGACCACTATCTCGAAAGTTGATGACAATATCCATGTGCACAATCAGGAAGCAAGTATTTTCAGGGCGGAAGCCCGACAGCGCAAGACACAATAACCATATACTTACGGCAGAAACACTACTACAAATATCACTAGCAGCTACCATTATTCCCACTACCACCAGGCGCCACCACATCAACAACGGCAGCAGCAACAACGGCATCAATTTTTTAGCAGCAGTTAAAGCAGCAACAGCAAAAGCATGAGGACTAGCAAACTCAAAAACACGCACACACACACACACAGCACACACACAGACACACACACACACGCACACACACATACACACACACACACACACACACACACACACACACACGCGCGCGCGCGCGCGAGCAAACACACCCACACACACGCGCACAGACTACACGTTAACCACAACTATATATCACCATTGACTCACAGTAGCAACCAGTGACAACACACACACACACACACACACAAATACACACACACACACCAACACACACACATACACAACACATACACACACAAATACACACACACACACCAACACACACACATACACAACACACACACACACCAACACACACACACACGTTAACAACAACTATACATCACTATCATCTAACAGCAGCAACCGGTGACATCACACACACACACATACAAACACGCCCCCCCCCACATATACACACATTGACAGTAACTATAAGATATTAGATCAACAGCGTGTCAGATCAAGAGAATTGACCACCAACCATATTATCAATCCGTCATAGTGTGGAGGAGATAGGGAGGGGGTGGGAGTAGATGATTACAGGGAAAGAATGGAGGAGGGAAAGAATGTGAAGAAAGAGAAGAATGTGAAAGCAAAAGAAAAAAGAAAGAACAGCTACATTGAAATCATGAGTGGTGCTGCCGGTGGTGAATGTCATGAAGCGGGAAAAGAGAGAAAGATGGAGACAATGAGAAAGAGCATATCTAATAATCTTTGGAACAAAAGCTATGTATTTGATTTGCGTGCATGCTATGGTAACAACAACAGCTAATGGCAATAGCATTAGCATCTACAGCAAAAAACATGCAAGCAATATCAGCTACCACACAATATCAACGTCAGAAAGGTGCATGATACATGCAAGGCTAGTGACATATGAAAGCGAAAAAACAAGTTACATGTGTTCCATTGTTACATTTTAATATTGTTGATAATCCTATCTAGGGGCATCATGTTGAGCGAGGCACAAGGTGCCCCTTCCCGCACTCTCCTTATGTTGCTCGGGCACAGTCCACGCACCCCCCCGCCTTCCATTTCGCCGATGCACCCATAAATTGCATCAATATGGTTGGCATATTATTGGAGCACAAACATGCACGCCACGTCCGCGCCTTAGTATCGTAACTGTTTGTAGTCGCCCCACCTAAAGCCCTGTATGAAAATTCCAACCGTAAAGCATGCGTGACTTGTCGTAGCTATCAAAGTCTAAAAACATATAGTGCGCAATACGCTGTCCCACAGATTGCCAGTTGTTTCCTACCTCTTACATCCGGCGCCGTCATTCAGTGACCTAGTGAAGAGGTCACAAGGCGGACACACCTTCACAACTTACGGAGAATTTTCTGTCCGGAAGTCGCGGCCGAGGTCACGGACGGTTAACAAGTTAAACCGTAGAGCATCCCACGTCGCGCGCTCTCCGACCACCCCGAGAATCCGACCACCCCGAGAGCTCTCCGACCACCCCGCTATCCCGTCTACAGAAAAATGATGGTATTAGAAGCACTTCCTAGGAATATCAGCGAAAACGACGCCGTAGCGAGTATGGTAGACGAGAGTGAGCGGGGATGGGTAGCAGCGAGTGATACAGGTGCGTGTGCGCAATGGAGTTGTTTGGGAGGGCCACGATTTTAAAAAATTTGAAAAAAAGGGACCAAAGTCAACTTATTATCCGACAACGAAATAGCGCGGTACGCCTGACTTCATTTCAGCGGCTCCCGTACACTTGAGTTCCCGGTACAGGCAAACTCAACTCAAGTAATATCTGACAAGGGCCTTACAAGTAAAGGGCCACAGAGGCGTAACAAGCAACAACTCTCGTCGAATTCGCCCGTACGGTACCTGTAACCTACAGCTCTCCACTTGCTCCACTGGCAGCGGGAAGCTCAAGCCGACGCGGTTTGCTTCTGTCGTCCACAGCTAGCCGTACTGACGCGGCTACTCGTCATTTCAGCATTTCAAGTGGCTGTCGGAAGTTGATGGGAAGTCGGCCGTGGTTGGCGAAGCGTGCGCCCTTCTCTCTGTTGGAGACTATGACCAAGAAGCGCCAGTTTGTCCGCCGTTTGGACATTTTTTGAACTGATAAATTAGGTCATCTGCCGCCCTGGCGCCCGGCCCGCTTCCCAGGTCGGACGGACGCTTCATGAAGCGCTACCCCCGGCCTATGGGTGAAGCCGTTACCCTGTGAAGCAGGGGCTCGGTCAGGGCCCTGGCTTCTACATTCGTGGATCACAAGGGCAGCTGAGTAGCGTTGCTTTGGGGTACGCATGGCGAGTGGTGCTGTGGTGGTTCGGCTACGAGCTGGTACGGGGGGCGGAGCATGTGGTGACGAGGATGACGAGAACGCGGAGGCGGGCGACGACCTGTGGGGATTAGGGGAAGAGGAAGTATCGGAGGCGGTGCTACAATACGAAGGGTCGCCCTACGTAGCTGCAGCTGAAGGGACGGAGCTGCAGCGGCTGCTGAGCGCGAGGAAAGTCGCGGCAGCTGGCTGCGTTCGAGGGTGGAGGAGCTACGGCACTCTCGGCAATTCCCAAACGCCGTCTTCGTCATGTCCGGATATGTCGGTACAGGTCACGGACGAGGTGTTCGGGGGCGCTTTGTTGTCGTGCGACGCGGAGGACGGCGGGTATGATGAGCTTGCACTCGATGACTTGGATGACGTCTTGCGACAGCCTCAGCCGTCATCAGATGACCCGCTTATGGCTGCAGAGTATGTGTGGCCGTGCTGCTGGAGGCAGCAGTCTATGGTCGTGGGCCGGGAGCTTGTGAGTCCGATGGGCGGGGGTGTCGTGGCCGCCGCGTCGTCGCTCGGCGCTGCCACCGGTGCTCTCATCTGTGGGCCGCCGGGCGCGGCAATGGGAGCGGTGATGGGCGCCAAGGGTGGAGCCGTGCTCGTACTTGCGGGTGCGGGACTATCCAGGCTGTCGAGGCGCTCCCCGGCGTTGTCGTCGCTACAGACGGGAAAGGCGAAGAACGCAAGTGGCGACGGAATCCCGCTCACCCTTTACAGCGACGTCGCCGAGTCGGTAGCCGCACCGCACGACACGATATTGAAGCTTTCTGGCAAAGAAACGAGGAATGGAGGGAGGGGAGAGCAGTGGTGGTGGAACTTTCACAAGCCCGGCCAATCACGGCTCGAGCGGCGGACAAGCAGCGAGGCCGTCGCCGCGAAGTCATCGGGCAAGTTCAACGTAACGATCGACGAGTCAAAGACCGCCGAGGGAACGAGTGCACCATGTGGTCGCGACGCACCTACTTCATATCGTCGGTACTCAGAAGAAGGGGATGTGGCTAGTCACGACGCGAGGGACAGTTCTGCCGGCGAGAAGGGCCCAGAAGAGACGGCGAGTGGAGGGCCGAGCGGGGACACTGCTGAGGCTCCGTCCGGCGGTGCGCGGTGGCGGTGGGCTCTTCACTCAGTCATTGGGGGCGGCGGGAAAGGGAGAGAAGGGACGTCTGACAGCTCTGAAAAAGAGGGGGCAGCCACGCGCCCCACCCCGACACCCAAGGAAGTTGCACAAGGCGGTGGGGGCATCTTGCATGGCTGGTGGCCTGGTGCAAAGGCCAATGGACATATCTCAGCTGCTGCTGTCCCCTTACTGTACCCTCGAAAAGGGAGTGTTTCAGGAGATGGTCGCCCTTCACACCTGCTGCGCCAGCCTGGGGTTGTGGAGGGTGGAGATTGTAAAGGCTGTGCGGGTGACGAAAATGTGAGCGGAGGCGCGACGCAGTGCCAACAGCGTTGGTGGCTCTTTCAGCGGACACCGTCAGCCAACACCGCCGCATCAGAAGATTCTCAACTATCTGTGGTCAATGAGGTGATAGTGGGAGCCGACGGAGGCTCAATAGGACTTGGGCCTGTTGGGGTGGTAGCTCTGGGGACAGATCCCCCCGCTGCGCCCTCCAACCCCAGTACTCCCTTGCCGGGCAGCGAAGGGAGGGGTGAAATATGGACGGTGGGTGAAGGGGTGGTGGGATGCACTTCCACTGCTGCGAGTGGTGATTACAGTAGGGGGATCTCCACCCAGTGCATTGATGCTACCGTGCAGTCAACTACTGGTACGGCGGCAGTGGTAGCGGATGGCGTGCAAGAGCGGCATGACTTATCTGCTGGGACTCTCGGGGAGCAGTCATTAGAGGAGCAGCCTGTCGTGGCTGTGGCAGAGGAAGAGAGGAGGCAGGAAGGGGGTGTGCGGAAGGGTGGGGGCGACAGCTGGTGGCCGTTTGGGTTCTCGAGCGCCAGCAGTAAAAGTGACGCATCGGTTGAGGAAGGGAAGTGCGGCGGTGAAGGGGCTGTTATTGCAAAAAGTGAACTAGAAGGGGACGGAGCATCGCAGGGACAGAATGAGGGGAGGAGAACGAGTAGTGAGGATGGGGGGGGTGGGGAGAGTTCGCAGGGTCTGACTTCGGGACTGAAGTGGCTGTTGGGGCAGCAGCAGAAGGTGGGGCCGCCACGAGCGGCCGTCGTGCCCGGGAAGCAGGGGGCGGAGGGGGCAGCCGGCGGCGGCGGAGGCGCCCCCTTTTGGAGTTCGCTGTATTGGTGGTCAGTGGGCGGTGGACAGGCGGTGCAACGGAGAGGGCAGCCGCAGTGGGCGAACGCGAGCGAGAATGTGATGAATGATTTGCTGGATAGAGCAGTGGATCGGCTGCTGGAGGAGCTGATTGAGGACGCAGCGACGGGCCAATCCTGAGTTTCACAGCATCTCACTCTCTCTCTCTTTCTCCCACCCGCTTACACACATACACCTCATACATACACACCCCCTCACTCCCCGTTCGGCCTGTATCAACAGTGTATTCCAGTGTACTTATCCCACGTGTAACCGGGCAGTAGCTTGAGCCGCATGCGGTACGCAGCCCAGTGATAAAGTGAGTCTGACAGCAGTGCACACCAGTGCAATGTCACCTATGTGGTGTGGCTGATGGGGTGAGCTGTGACCTTCTCCTGCATGTCACCCTCGATCTTCGTACTCTGCAGCTGCGTAGATAAGGGGAGGCGATCAAAGTCGCGAGAATATGTAAATGACAGCTGAGGCAGTGGGGAGAGGGAGGGAGGTGCACGAGCATGTTGCGGTTGAAAAATAGTCAGGGCATGACGGACAGAGCCACCGTTCACTCATCCGCCGACGGAATATTGCTGGCTACCATCAGGACGGCATGTGGAGAGGCGCCGTCCAATTGTTCGCTCACTTCTGGCAGCGTGGGCGGCCTGTCGCAGTGCATCCACGATTGGGACAACTCACTATGAGTGCTACATTTTTTTCACAGAACCTATCTGTTGCTCTACACAGCTGCGTTCAGGTAACCTGGTCGAGCGTCTATGTGCGAATAAGAAAATGCAGTATACTATATGTGGAATTGTGTATGTGCGCCGTGAGGGTATTGACTGGATGGAATGTTTGTGTGCGTGAGCGAGCATGTCCTTTTGTGTGGGTATGTGGGCGTGCGTTTCGTAGAAGACGAGGGAGACTGTGGTACGGTATGGGCCGGCATCCTTTTCATATGTGATGAGGTAGTGATATTGAGTGACTTTGCATTAGAGGGTGTGTATGTCTGCGTGTGCGTGGGTGTATGGATGCATGTCCTAATATGTGCATATTGTGTGTGTGTGTGTGTGTGTGTGTGTGTGTGTGAGGGGGCGAGGGGAGAGCGTATGTATTCGTAAGAAACCAGGAGGAGGGGTGCTTTGGATTCTTGTGGTTGGGAAATGACCTGTTGGACGCAACGGCGTTGGCGGCCTTCAGGGAACGGCACGCCTGCCTGAGGGACATGCCATTGGGCACATCGTATGCGGCGAGGAAGCTGCCAAAGAGCTGCTGCCTCCAGGGTGGCTCCTGCGGAAGGAGATACAGAATGGGTGGGTGGGCAGCAATGAAGAGAGGCGAGGTCAGAAACGACCCCTGACTTGATGGCCCGCCCTAGGAACACTTCATCAAAGCCTGCCCATCATGCCCTCGCCGCATGCAAATAAATGCGCACCCGCGTGCGAGCCTGTGCACATCTGCGTCAACACCCGAAAGTGAGCGGGCGGGCAAATAACCTGTGTAGTGGCGCTTGTGTGTGCTTCTGACTTAATATGTGAGCATGCTGCAAACGTGTGTGCATGTGAAAGTTGGACATGTGCCAACATTGGCATGCATGTACGGGTGAGAATGTGTGAGTATATTTTCGGATATGTCTTTGCTTTCAAAAGAAAGTGGGAACGTGACTTACCCGAGAAAAAATATTTACGTAGGTGTTTTTGTGTGTGTGTGTGTGTGTGTGTGTGTGTGTGTGTGTGTGTGTGTGTGGCGGTGTTTGTGTGGATGTGAACTTGTTTGCAATTGCTGAGTTCTGCGATGTGATTGTGCTTCACATTGTTTCCATCAGTGTCCCTGACAGGAAGTATCACAGTGTTTTTTATTGTATCTCTACATGTGATCGTTACTGTGTGTGTGTGTGTGTGTGTGTGTCTGCGTGCGAGTTAGCGTGTGATTTTTAGAGCACTTGGCGAGACGAATGTGTTAATGTCAGTCTTTCTGTATTTTAAGTGTATGTGACAAGGTGACGAATATGTGCTGCGTGTGTGTACCCCCAGGAGATGAAGGAGAGAGGTAAGGGAGGGGGAGTCCTGCCCGGGCAGCAGCTACGCCTCACCTTTGCCAGCTGTGGCAACGGAAACCCACCAGCCGCGATGTAGGATGACAGCAGCGACGTTGACGTCCCTGAGCTCGCCTCCCCCGTCGACAGCTGCGCAGACGGGGGCTGACAAAATGCGAAGCGCTGCCATCGCTGCCCCAGCTGCTGCCATAGCCCCTCCACAAACGGCACCTGCAGCAACGGCTCCCACAGCTCGCTCTGCAGTCCGCCGTCACCGCCGTCCGCAGCGATGTCAGCCGCGCCTTTGGCCACCGCCGCCGTCGCCTCCGCCGCCGCACTATGATAGTACCCCCGCACCATCTTCAGACTCTGTACCGCCAACGTGGCGCCCGCCCCGCCTGCGCAGCGCGTAGCACAAGCGGCCCAGCGTAAACAGGACAGTGGTCAGCACCTGCTTGTGTGTTTTGTAAGCAAATGATTAGATGTCAACGTGTCCATCTTCATAATTCAGCCCATTCCACTTTGTTTCGTTTGACCTTTTTGCGGCAAAAGGGCACGTTCAGTGCAATCATCTTATCATGAGAGCAACGTTGGACGCCGGCGCAACGTTGTAGAGTTTTTTCTATCCGGCGCTCCGACCACATCCCTCCTCCCACTCATTCCCTGTCCCCCGCCCTCAATACTTGTGCATGCATCAAAAACAGACCTCGCACTCTGCCTTCAAACCAACCTTTCCTTGTTCCACGAGGAGTAAAACAATCGATTTGACACCGTTCGCAATGCACTTTAACCCAAATCACTTTGGCACAAATTTGGCATTTTTGTCCTTCGACAGCCATTTTGACCGACGGTAATTACTTTTGACTGCACAATACACTAAATTATTAGGGCTGCAGGTAAGTGCCGGGTAGTTAGGGTTTCCCTCCCTGATTGTCTCTTACCTATACACAGTTTAAGGCCGATTCTTAGGTGAACTTTGCCACCATCCGCGAAAGATGAGATATAACAATACACTAAATTTAAATTTTACAAACCCAATAATGCAAAATAATCTACCAAAATGCATACAGCTGTTGCTTTCTTGTTTATCTACCTACTTCCATCTAAATTCATTATATCTTTCTTTTATTATAAAGCTTTAGGTAGGGGGGGGGGGGGGGCGTAACTTTTAGTAGGGGCGTCAGCACATTACACAAATCAAGCCCAAGGCTAACGACGTTGACGTGCATGAGAATTCGCGGCCACCGTTGGCGTCCACTCACAGCGTGAGGGCTCAACTTGGAGTGCGCCCCAAAATAGAGGCGCAATTGGGATTTGCACCGTCACACGCCTCTCCCACACCCCAAAACGGCGGACGTCAACAGCGACACATACTCGATTCGACGGACCAAAAAATGCCAAACATGCAACATTTACAGACCAACAATGCGCTTCGCGCGTTTGCAGAGACGAGGGAGGGGCTGATAGGGTTTGGGGTTTATAGGGTGAGGCGAGGTAGGCGGTCCTCGTGCACTTCAGGGACTGAGGCGGGGGCGGGGGAGGGGGCTCACCGCCGAGCGCACGCAGGCCGCTTCCCTCCGCAGCCAACAGCTCCTGCTGCCAGTTGTAGAGGGTGAGGTAGGGCAGCAGCATGTGCGGCTTCTCCAGCGTAACACATTCGTAGAGCACCGCGCGACAAAAGGACTGAAACTCGGCGGAGAGCGCCGTCGCACCGCCGACGCCCGCCGCCGACGCATCCGCGCACACACGGTGCGCGAAGGCCATGACAAAGGGGGAGGCGGAGAAGGTGCTGCAGAGGTGAATCTGACACAAAACGACGACACGCAGCGCTGTATGGTTAGGGTTTGGATTAGGGTGTCACGATAAGAGGGTTAATCATGGTTGTCGGGTGGGGCGGCGCTCACGAGGTCGATGGCGGAGCCGTCAGTGCGGGCGGGGGAGGGGCCGCCGGGGGTGGAGACGGGGCCGGCGCTGTGCGAGAAGAAGCGCGACAGCAGCGAGCGCACGCCGTTGGCGTCGTCCGCGTAGGGTAGCGCTCCCGCCTTGCGCTTCACAAACAGGGTGCGGTGCTGGTACAGCGCGCTCAGCTGCTTCCCCTGCGCAAAATGCATGCGAGTCAGTGGGGGTGGGTGGGATAGCGGCAGGGACGAATATAGGGAGAAAATATGCGCAGTGGAGGAAGGAGGGAGGGAGGGAGAGGGACGGAGAGGGAGGGAGGGAGGGAGAGAGGGAGGGAGGGAGGGAGAGGGAGGGAGGGAGGGAGAGACAGACCTGGACTTTCTGCGCCCAATACCGCGGCCCACCGATGCGGACGCTGTCCACCGCCTGGCGCTCGGGCAGCAGGCAGGGCGCGGTCCAGGTGAAGGGCGGGGGCGGGGGGAGCGCCGGGGAGGGCGGCCGCAGCTGCACCTCCAGGGGGACGTAGACGGGGGAGCGGGTGTCGATGTCGATGGCGGTGACGCAGCGAGGCTGCAGTGGACAGACGACAAAGGGCACACACATACACGCACATACACACAGACACACACAGACAAACACAGACACAGACACACACACAGACACACACACACACACACACATGCACACACACACACACACACACACACACTTTGGTCGCATGAACGCAGCAAAATGCTATGGCACAGAAAAAATGCAAAAAATGAGAAACAAATGCACACTGGAAGGCACGAATTAAAACACGCACACACGACATTGACTAAAAAGTAAGACATACCTTCAGTAAATTAAGTCTGATTCATCTAAAACAGAAAAATGTTAAAAGAAAATCCTAAGCATAAATGACATAAATTGTTGACAAGTCGAGTAAAGCAAAAATTTTATGAACAAAATGACAACCGATCCATTAAGTTGTGAACTAAAATACAAATTCAAGTATGCAAATATGCACAGGGAAACGCCTATCCACAGACAGACATCCAATCTTCTTCTTCTCCTCGCCCTTCTACCATTCCTCCCCCCCCCCCCCAACACACACACAGTCTAAACCGTTGGAAATACGTCCTTCTCTTTTAATAAGATCCGGATCGCCAAAAAAATTTGGGAACCGGCATCACCTCGGCTGCAATGACGTAAAGATGGCGGAACGCCTGCAGGTGGCATCGGTTCTCAGTGGGCGTCTGCGGGAAGCGCGGGAACAGCGACACCAGCAGCGCTGCAATCGCGGCATTGTTGGTGGCGAAGGTGTACGCGCCGCCGCCCAGAAAGAGGAAGCCGATGGACATTGAGACCGCCATGTGGTTGCCGTAGGTGAGGCCGCTGATGCCGCTGAAGGCGGCGTTGGGAATACCAGACATCGCAGCGGACTGTGTTGACACTGGCGACAGTCGCTTTCGGAGGCCACGCAGCAGCTTCAGCGTCGTCAGGTGCCCCGTCCCAGCCATCACAAGGCTCAGTCCCAGCGCTGCCAAGCTCAGGCAGCTCTCCAGACCCTAGCAAAAAAAGGGCCCAAGGGAAATCGACTCAGCCGCACCCCCCTTCGACAGTCAGTGGCAAACAGGGTGAGAGAGAGAGAGAGAGAGAGAGAGAGAGAGGGAGGGTGGTCCCGTACCTGCTTGTCAATGGTGCCGATTGCAGCTGCCGCGCCGGCAGCCACGTCCGGCGCCTTGCCCTTGGCCTTCAGAAAGTAGAGGCAGTACTGGTGCAGCAGCTGCTGCGCAGAGCGGTTCGCGCTGCCCGCAAATCGCATACCGATCGCCAGCAGCGCACCAGCGACGGCATTGCAGTGTGCCTGGGCGGCAAAGTAACCACCGTCACCACCAACGCACTTGCGCATTGGGTGACATGGAGCATAATGAGTGAAGGGGAAACCTGTGCTAGCGCCTCAATGTCAATTTGGTTCGGGTCGAAGTCTTCCGCCTGACTGAGCGCCATGATGTCACTGAGGGGACCACGAATGAGGGGTGGCAGCTGCTCGTCCACCCATTCCTAACGGAAAGCAAATGCGCGCATCGCTCACCAGAGTAAAGGAAGCAGAGGAGGTCAAGAGGAAGGTACGACCCCTGGTCATTTGGAGTTATTCACTGGGTTGAGAGTCCAACTAGCGGTGGGAGAGAGGGGGGCATCCGGACGCACCTGGGTGGGCTGGATTGCGTCCCACATGATGAGCGAGCGGCCGAGCATGCGCTGCATGAGAAAGTCTGGCCGCACGTAGTCCAGAGCAAAATGGGTGTCGGGGATCGTGAAACGCGCAGCTACGGCTGAATTGTTGGTCTGTGGGAAAACGTGCATAGCATTGTGAGCCAAGAGAGAAGGAGCCTCGTTATGCCATCGAAGTGTGGAACTCACAATCAATTTGTGCAGGGGTGAGTCACGCCAGGAGCGGGTGAATCATAGGAGAGACCGAGAATGAGCTGGATGCGCAGGGATGGTGGCTTGCAGGGCGAGGCAAACACCTTGAGGTACATAAGCGTAAGGGCTACCGTGGCAGCAGGGCTGGTGACATCAAGGTTGACCAGCCGTCCCTCCAGCACGGTGTGAGACGCGCCGTTGCCGTCGTCGTCGTCGCCCTGCACCGCCCCACCCGGTGCCGTGCCGCCGTCGACGCCAATGCCCGAGGGGGGAGGACGTCCGGTGGGGCCGGTTGACCCTCGCGAGGGTGCGCCTGTGCCCATCAGCCCCGGGTCGCTTGGGCCACACATGAAGTAGCGCAGCCGGTCCTCGATCTGCAGGTCTGTTTGGGAAGGAAGGGGGAGGGGGCCGGCACAGTCAAGCCATATAGGGTGAGGATTGAGGGGAAATGGTCAAGATACACACATCACATCACATGACACCACACAACACATGAAAACACCACATGACATATAATTCACACCTGATCACATCACATCGCGTCACATCACATCACGCCATATGCCGTATCACTGAACATGCTTTACCACCCCGAATCATTAGAGGGGGAGACACGACGAAGGGTGGTGAAAGACAAGGAAAGAGGGGAGGTGAGAGAGGGGAGTGTTGAACCTGTGAGCCCGAGCGCAAGGTCGCCCTTGCCCAGGGTGATGAGCCCCAGCGCCATGCCTGCCGCCAGCGCATACCCCTCTCTGTCATGGCTGGCCGCACACACGCCCGCAGCGTTCTGCCCACTCCCGCTCTGCCCCGCCCGTCGCCCAATTTCTTGAAGCATAATCTCTGCCACCAGGCGGTGGCATGAACCCTGCCCCAACCGCAAAACATCAGCCACTGCGCCAATGGAAGCAATGTCTACATAATGTCACTGTTGCCAAAGCGTGGGGCGACATGCCTGATACAGCAGCCCAACGCCCAGCAGGGCAGCCGCCTGGACCAGAGGGCTGAGCTCGAGCTCGGGGAAGGTGGAAGGATGGCGGGAGGGGAGGTGCAGGAAGAGCATCCTGTTGGTGGTGGAGTCCATTGTGCCGCGGTGCGCGGCGGCCATGCCCAGCAGCACGCCAATCATTGTGGCGTCATGGCCCTGTGGATGCGGGCACCGAACACCGGAAAGGAAATCGATGTTCTGAAAGCTGCTGAAGGCAATGCGTACAATAGTGGGTGATCGCTACTCTCAACAAACACACGAAACCGCTCTCACTAGCACTCACGTACACAGTCACACAAGGAATCAAGTAAAACCTAGGACACACTCGCAATACAGACGCAACCTGACTCACACGTACAATCGCACACACACATGCGCACACATGTACATATCCATACACGCATATAGAGTATCGCACTCATAACGTAAAACTACGCTGACACACAAATTATCCTCTCTCTCTCTCTCTCTCTCTCTCTCTCTCTCTCTCTCTCTCTCTCTCTCTCTCTCTCTTTCTCTCTCTCTCTCGCATACACACACATACACACACGCACACTACCGATGCACAAGTACGCACGAGCAGGGACACGGATGGATGTTACGCATACCTGACTGAGGTAGGTGAACAAGTCCGCCCCAGAAAGGGAAGCCAGGTTGCCCGTCAGACCTAGTGCCATAAGCATTCCGGCGTGCGTGTAGTTGGGTTGTGCGGGGCGGTTGTACACAATCCAGGTGCGAGTGAGCCTTGTGCCGCCTGGGGCCATACGCAGCCCCGCTGCAACACCGTTGTGGAACTCGGGCCAGGCGGTAATGTCGGTGCACGCACCGCCCGCGGGGGCAGCGGCGCTGAGGTCAAGGTTGATCGTGGCGTTGTACTTCTCTGGTAGACGGCCCGCCATACACAGTGGCGGGATGGAGAAAGGGTCGGTGGGCAGGAGGCGGAGCGTCCCCAAGGCAAAGGCACCGCGGCCCACGGAGAGGCCCATGGTGCGAACTGCCAGGTTGGTTAGTCGCACTTGGTGCGCTTGCGTAAGCTGGAGCAGGGCGGGGGAAATGGACAGAAGCAACCAATCCTTGTCAATAAAAACTCGCATTATTACGCATAACCAACAAGTACACCAACATATCACAGAAAACTCTGTTAGATGGGGTGAGATATAGAGTAGGCAAAGTTATGTGTATGTGTATACGTGCTCTGGAGAGGGGGGGGGGGGGGGGGGGGGGGGGGGGGGGGGGCACCTCGGGATCAGCGGCGTCTGGAGTGTTGGCCACATGAACCACCACCGGCTGTGCGCTGCTCAACAGCCGACGAACCTCCAGGAGTCGCAGGTCGGCCCCAAAGCGGAGGCCCGCGTCTGCCTGTAGGTGGACCACAAGCGGAGGAGAGGAGGGTCAGGTTGGACAGCCCCATTCAGTCATTAGGCAAATGAAAGTGCGCTGCGAGGCAACAGCTGTCGATGCGTGCGTGCGTGTGTGTGTGCGTGTGCATTCGTACAGTCTGGAAACCCACCTGATGAATGAACTCCATACCATCCGTGGCGCCAGAGCCCTCTGTCTCGGCGTCAGCACCACCGAAGCTCCCCCCTTCCCCGCTTCCCTTAACACTTCCGTTCCACCCGGCGCCCTTACGGCCATCCGGCTGAGCCAGCGCTAATCGCTGCAGGTACGGCGCACCGATCTGCAGTGAGGAACAGGGCGGGGCAGTGGGGACCATTTTAGTCACGTACAGGGAGCTTCACATTTCCCACCCCTCCCCTACCCTCTCCTACCCCACCCCCTCCCAAATAAAGACCTATTGGGCTGCTAACCTCGTCGCTGCCTCCACCATCGTTTGTCGGCGTGTTACCTCCATCACTTTCAGACTGTAAGCGCACATTGGCAACCAGATCCTCTCGACCAAGTAAGACATACGCCTGCAGGGAAGAAGGAGAAGAAGAGGTGAGGGGATTCGACCCCAAAGACATGCATTTTATGTGATCAACAAGGCGGGCGAGCGGAGGCCGCGTGGTTGAGGGACGGCAAATGAGAGGTCGTCGGTGAGGGGCGGTGGGCATTATGTCAACCCTGATTGGCCAGTTGGCGGGCGGTTGGCGCCGGCATCGTTGGATGGCCTCTTGTAGGGGCAGGGCGACCCCGGGGGGGAGGGTTTCCAGAGTGGCGGGGCTCCAATGGAAGGCAGCTAGGGAGAGAACCACCTCCCGGGCACCCTGACACCATCACAAGTTTAATGAGAACAACCAAACGCCAAGAAATTATGATCAAGTGACAATATGAAAAAGGCTTGGCCCTCACTCAGCAGAGACAGCACAATGTACCCAGCTTCCACACCGACTTGCACTTCATCGTTCTGAATTTCATTGGAGCCCAATCCACTGTTCGCGCAGCCTCACCTTGATGACACAACGCCTTAATACTCCTGGCGCGCGTTCAAGCTCTGCCGACCGGAGGGCGGTGCGGCAGGCGACGGTGCATCGCGCGAGGGCACGGTAGGAGTGAACTAGCGCCACTGAGCGCTGGAATGCAGGCAGGTGGGGTGGCTGATAGCTGCCTGCAAGGGAGGCCACATGGCGAGGGAGCCAGGGGGTGCCATCGCCGCCCGTGATCCACACCGACAAAGCCTGATGCAGGTCAGCCGGTCGGCGGCGCGGGTCATCATGCTGTCGAGGCCTGCCCACAAGGCACGACCATAGGGCAAATTTCAGCAAATACGAAAGGCAGGCTGAAGCTGACGCACCATGATTTGAGCGGGAATATGCGGTTTATGGAAGTTGCAGGAGTTGACCATGGGGAGGATGGATAAAAGATAATTGCAGAGTAAAGTGATACAGCATTGGGATTCAGGATGACGGCAGTGTGGAGCCAAACGCACCGCGGCTGTGCGTTCTGGAAGACGTCTGTGTGGCCAAGAGCCTCGGCCACCCACTTTGGAGACAGGTCGCGCGCGTAGTGGTCAAGAAACTCAACGGCACCCGCACGCGCCGCCAAAGCAGCAGCCAGCTCACCCACCATGGTCAGCTGCCCCCACGTCAGTTGGTTCATCTTCAGATCCTCATACACGGCATGCACCGCTTCAAGTGCGTCCCATACCTGCGGCATCCATCCCAAAACCATGTCCCAGCAACAATGAGTGAGTGAGTGAGCGAGTGAGTGGGAGTGTATAACATAACACGCCAAAAACATAACAGGTGGAAGGAAGTGTGGTGTGAGTAGGTAGACATACCTGTGGCATGGATGCTGGCGAGGCGCTAGCGCTCAGGCTGAGTTGTGGGGTGCTGGGTGGCGAGAAGATCTCCGCTGCTCTGGACCCGGCGCCGTCGGCACCCGCTGCGGCACTGTCCGCTCCGCTGACGACCGCACCCATCCACTGACTGAAACGTCCCGACGCCAGGGTGGCTGCATGTTGACGCGACCTAAGCAGCATCTCCCACGCCGAGGGGGCACTCTCTCCCACTGATCGGCAATCAGTCACCGCCTCAGTGGACGGCCTAGACGCAAACTTGGAGGGATCGGAGGCCCATGAGTCCACCACACCCTGGCACGCGAACAAGGCAAGCAAAGGCTGTCACGACATCGAATGCAGGGGAACTGAAGCACTTGGATGACGGGAGAGAGGGGAGGGGTACCTTCAGAGCTCCCCATTCCGTATCTGCTATGCCAGAGCCGAATCCGTCTGCCATGAGCGCCCCTGCGGTGATAGCATTGGCCGCGTCCGCTTTTAGTGCGCTCTGCAGTGCCGCCAGCACAGTGGACGCCAGTGGGGAGAGCGGCCCAAACTGAAGCCCCGCCTCCAGGGTCACTCCGGATGTTGTGTCAAGCACGACGCGGCTGCCGACGGCGCAGCGGAAGCGCGACACCTCCACCGTCCCCGCCCCCTGCCAATCCACCAAAACAATCATTCAGTGCAAAACTACGACTAACTAACCATGACACAGGTACAGTCCATTGAGGGCACTCGACCGTTGTGTCAATGTCCATCGTCTGCGCTGCTGAGGGAGTGTTCCGCCAAGGGTTAAACTCCTGTCTCCCTTGCACCGGACGAGTCTCCGACGCAGGTGTGGCCGTGCCCATCGACATGCTGTCATCCATGTCGGACATCGGCTGCCCGCCAGGCGTTGCCTGCTCTCTCGGTAACCCCTGGGCGCCAATAGCCTCCTCGCTGCCACTCTGCACGCCCGATACCCCCGCCACATCGCCACGCAGTAGTCATGTATCTGTAATAGCTTGGTGGGCTGAAGTGCACCGGAAAGAAATCAAAGTAAAAAGCGGGTGGCGGACGTACCCACGACGTGCTTCGGTCTCTGTGTTGTTCCGAAGGCATAGGAAGGGCGACGTCACAGATCCTGTGGGCATAGGATGGCGATTAAAACAGAGGGGCGAAAAAACACTCGTCACTGGGCCTTGTGGCCACTCACAACAAACGCAACCAACTCCGATGGCTGTAATAGTTCAACTAGACAACGCGCTGGTATATATTATGGAACGTAGAGCTTAGATCTGCAGCAGACACAAAAACGATGGCGTGGACGCCATGGCGGGCGGGTGGTGCAGAGTGTCGTAGATCACCTGTTGGAGCCGATGTAGAGGCCGAGTCGGCCGTCCGGCTGCAACACCAGCAGGTCCAGGGGTGTGGCGGGAGGGCCGCAGGGAGGCGCACTGAGCGAGTTGGCAGAATGGCGAGTGGAGCGCACGGCGATGGCATCTACAGCAGGGATGTCGTAGGTGGCGGTGACCACGGGTGGAGTGTCTCCCGCTGCTGCAGCGGATGGCTTAGCTCCTCGCACTGCCGGAGGAAACGTCACGGAATCGGGTGCGAGGACGAAGCAACTGAGTTGCTGGGCGTCAGGGCGGAGGGCAGCGAGGATGGGTTGTCCAGTCTCAGCCGTGGCGAGGAGCGCGTGGGTGGCTGGTGAGGTCGCCGAACCATGCAATTCTTCCCAAAGCAGAGCAATGCAACTGATCATCTCTGAATGTTGAGGCATTCCATCCTTGGGAGCCCCGTCCGACGAGGCTGTCGTCAGTGTCAGCTGACTAGACGCGCCGGCAACCATGCGCGGAGGGGTGCGCTGCACCGGGGATGGCGATGGGAAGAGAGGCGGGGTGGGGGGGGCTGACCCAGCCGCGCTGCGAGGATTGGCAGAGAAGACAGCGGGGGACAGCTTTCCGTCGGCGGTGCGAATGGCGGCGGCGACGGTGCGACGGGGCGCGGTGGAGGTGGAGGGGGGAGGGGCGGCGGTGTTCAGAAGGGGGTGGCCGGGAGTGAGAGGGGAGAGGGCGCCCGCCATGATTGACGCCGTCGTCGCATCCACCGCGTCCGTTGTGGGAAGAAGGGGCGGCTTCACCGCCGCGGCGAGCTCCACTCGCGCCGTACGCCACAGCGCGTGCCGTCGAGCGGAAGGGCTCCACGTTAGCAGTAAGGCGCACTCGCGCGACGCCCACACAATGCGCTCTCTTGTGCAGCTCCCCGTCCGGGGCCGCCCGTTCGCATCCAGCATAATCAACTCCTCAAGCTCCTTCACACCAAAACAGCAACAATCTAACCGCAGTCGCAAATCTCCAATAATGCACAAAAGCATTCGCACAGACTTAGAATGAAGTTGCATTGATGGACTTCTGCAGTGATGTGAGGGTGATACAGGATTGAGAGAAGGTAAGGAGGTACAAAACAATTGACTGGAAGAAGAGAGGAAGGTGGACGAAGAGGGGCAGAGGTTGAATAAAGACAGGGATGGGGAAGGTAGGCATACCTTCAATGGGTGCATTAAGAGGCAGGGAGGCGCATCTGTAGCGCCATCCAGGATGAGGCCATTGGGCAGCGGCCACAGCTTGCAGTAATTCTCTGGCAGTGAGAGGGTGGAGATGGAGCCGTCGGTGCAGCAGAGCGACAATGACGCTTTGTGCAGCGCAACGACCGCCAGACCGTCTCCACCGCGGGTTGAGCCTTCAAAGCAGCAGAGCACCACCTGCCACCCCCCCCCCCCCCCCCCCCCCCCCCCCCCCCCCCGACACACACACACACACATATACACACACACATCAATGGCATGCAACAGGTCCACCGACATATCATAATGAAAAAATACCAACGGCACCCAACAGACAGCAGCTATCAGAATCGCAGATTTGCCCACATGTAAGGTCAAAGCTCTGAGCAGCACATACACAAATATCGTTTCAATGGACCTTCAGTCCGCAATGGAAGAGCCCAACAACGCGTACCCTATCTTCTCTAAAACTTCACACAGCCATGTGCTCCCGTTTCCCCAGCGTCCAAAGCCAGTGCGCGGTCTATCATGTGCGAGCAGTGCAAGTACACCGCGCTCAAACCGACAACCGCACCTGTGCAACCTCGCTCTCGAGTGTGAACCTCTGATGCACCACTCCAGCACCGCTCCACACAATCTGAACATCAGGAAGCACCACCGTACCGCCGTTCAGCATCTCCCAACATGCCCTACGCATGGAATGGACAGTGGCAGAGCTCGCGGAACTGCGTCTGCAGGTGTCCACGCGCCCGTGCGTGCCTGTGTGTGTGTGTGTGTGTGTGTGTGTGTGTGTGTGTGTGTGTTTTGTGTGTGTGTGTGTGTGTGTGTGTGTGTGTGTGTGTGTGTGTGTGTGCATATGTGCCCGCGCGGGTTGCTGAATGGGCGTAATGCATTCTGGGATGGCGGGTAGGGTGATATATAACCCTACACTGTAGCACCTGTCGACCCTCCCAGTAAATCTCCCAGGCGCCAACTCCGTCCGCACATCCTTGGCTCGCATCGCTGCTCGAACTGACTGGTGTCAGAAAGTATCGCCCTCCTGCACATCAACATCACCCCCACCAACCGCCGAAACGGGTGTTGCTGTGATTACAAACCCCCTTCATTTTCCACCACAAGGAAGGAGGCGCACTGGATGCAGCCATGATCAAGCATGGACGGCCTGACAACCAGCCTTGCAGAGACAGCTGCAGCCCAAATGTGCATTTCCCCTATCTATCCATCTGCGCATTCGTGACCGACCGCCCTTTCAATGACGCAATGCAGCGGATGTGGATTGCCATGTCACTCTGCTTGTCAATAGTCAGCTCCCATCAACCCCCACCACTTCCCCTGTTCGTCTCCTCTGTATGTTCCCAGCCAACGCTCAACCCTCCGTCATGCAATTTCAAACAGATATGTGCAGAGAGCTCAGACAGAGTTACAACCACGACCGTCAGTGAGTCTGTCCGCCAGCTTCGCTCGCCTTCTCGCCTTTGACCCTCATCCCTCCCTCCGCGTTCACAGCTTTCCACTCGACCCCTCAGAAAGGGGCAAAGCACTCTACACTTACTGGTAAAGACTGACCGGGCCAGACGTTGTGTGATGGTGGAGACGGTGGGATCGGAGACAAGCCCGGCGATGTTCTGCCGGATAGGTTGGACTCGCACCTTGCTTCCCGCCCGCTGTGGGACCAGCTCCGGTAGAGATGCAGCGAGATATGGCGGAAGCGCCGAAGGGCCGAAACAACGTCACGGAAGACGCCGCCCGCTCCACTGCCCCCCAGCCGCGCATCCTGTACCACCGGCTGCGTTGCTCGCAATTATTATTTGCGTTGATCAGACGACAGTCGACGACATAGCGGGCGGCTCCCGCCTCCCTTGGGTGGGTGGGTATAAGAAACGGCGGATAGCCTGTGCCGGGACAGAGTGAGGACAGTGTCTTGCGATTGACTGTTCTCAGAGTGTTGTGCCAAGAAGGCAGCGTGTGGTAGTCTGGTGCGAGACTTCATTTGACGTGGCATCCTACTCTTGTGACCCGTCTTGTCCCCTTTTGTTTCCCCTCCCGTTTTCCCTGTCTGTGCTCATGTTGTTTTTTGTAATCCATTCTGAGCGGCAGGCATCAGCGTCTCGTCCGCTTTGTATAAGGGTCATGCAATAAACCGGCTCTCGGTCGTGCATATGAAAATTTTTACAAGAAAATTAAGTGAAAACCACCGAGCAAAAAGGGAAAAAGGAGGGAAAAAACCCACAGGCCCAAGCCCGAGGAACAGGAAGGCGTGCCACACCATCAGTACTGCCCTTCTGCAAAGCATCGCAAAGATAAGAACCCAAGTACCATGAAGAGCGCGTAAAAATACGTTTTAGGAATTCTCGCCGCAATTCCCCAAAAATCGTCGAAAGGGAACGGAAGTAGATCGACAAACGGAATGTTGCATGCGGACATGACTATCATAACACAATGAACCAAAGTCCGCTGCACCCATGCCAAGGAAGCGACGAATTGCCAAATATGCCAAACGATCGACCAACCATGCCGCCATAGGCATCAACCGGCCCCCATCATCCAAAGCGAAGGGATAGTAGTCATGGATCGACTGAACCGAGGGCGTGCCAAGTAGGGCGGAAGTGCGGAGATCCGCATCGAGTTTACATGCTGAGCTCTCAATGCAAGACTACCCGGGAGTGGGAGGCGAGCGCCTGCATGAGGGACACCGATGCTCGTATCAACAAGATAACGGTGTGGGGCCATGAAGTCTAACCACACCACATCCCTAGGTCGATATAGGGAAGCTCCCGGCCGAATACGGCGGACCTCCAGCCTTAAGTCCCGATCCTTAGTAGCCCCCGCTTCAAGTATGAACTATTCGAGCACGTGAACAACCCGATCGTGGAGCCTGATGACATAGCAAGAGCACAAGCACCGGGGGATGTGGTCCATAATCATAGCAACTATCGAGCGTTTACCCGACATAAAGCTACCCGATACCGTCGACGAAGACCTAGACCCACAAGACTGTGGAGAATTCTCATTGCACCGTGGGCACTTCCGTAGATGAGAGGCGCGCTCCACGGTAAGTCCCATCACCCGGTACGTTGCAATCGTATAGTAATTGGACGGTTGTAAGTAAGCAAGTAAGTATGTATGTATGTATGTATGTATGCACGTATGTATGTATGTATGTATGTATGTATGTATGTATGTATGTATGTATGTATGTATGTATGTATGTATGTATGTATGTATGTATGTATGTATGTATGTATGTATGTATGTATGTATGTATGTATGTATGTATGTATGTATGTATGTATGTATGTATGTATGTATGTATGTATATATGTATGTATGTATGTATGTATGTATGTATGTATGTATGTATGTATGTATGTATGTATGTATGTATGTATGTATGTATGTATGTATGTATGTATGTATGTATGTATGTATGTATGTATGTATGTATGTATGTATGTATGTATGTATGTATGTATGTATGTATGTATGTATGTGTGTATGTATGTATGTATGTATGTATGTATGTATGTATGTATGTATGTATGTATGTATGTATGTATGTATGTATGTATGTATGTATGTGTGTATGTATGTATGTATGTATGTATGTATGTATGTATGTATGTATGTATGCATGTATGTATGTATGTATGTATGTATGTATGTGTGTATGTATGTATGTATGTATGTATGTATGTATGTATGTATGTATGTATGTATGTATGTATGTATGTATGTATGTATGTATGTATGTATGTATGTATGTATGTATGTATGTATGTATGTATGTATGTATGTATGTATGTAGGTAGGTATGTATGCATGTATGTATGCATGTATGTATGCATGTATGTATGCATGTATGTATGTATGTATGTATGTATGTATGTATGTATGTATGTATGTATGTATGTATGTATGTATGTATGTATGTATGTATGTATGTATGTATGTATGTATGTATGTATGTATGTATGTATGTATGTATGTATGTATGTATGTATGTATGTATGTATGTATGTATGTATGTATGTATGTATGTATGTATGTATGTATGTATGTATGTATGTATGTATGTATGTATGTATGTATGTATGTATGTATGTAGGTAGGTAGGTATGTAGGTAGGTATGTATGTATGTATGTATGTATGTGGCGCCCGCCGGCGGCGCAGCGGCGGCGGCCCCGGAGGGGGGTGCGCTCGCAGGCCCGTCGGCATCCCCTCACCTCCCCGTGGTGGGCGCTGGAAACCCCGTAGCCGTGCCAGGCCTGGTACGGTAGGGGGCTAAGAGGGCCGACAGCTCGATCCGTGGGATCAGCAGCTCTCGGGAAAGCCTTGTACATAGGGCTTTTGAAAAAATAATTTCTGTGCACTACTGGCGCCAAGATCTCCCGCTCGGCCCGTCCGATATGTTTTTTCGCGTACAGATACTCCTAGATACTGCCTTCCTTTGAGGAGTGGGGCATGTACTACGGCAGCGTTTGATGGCGTGGAGGGTACGGCCGGATCAACGGAGGGAGGCGGGTGTTGGAGCTGGTGGTGGCGAGCCGGGAAGCAGCGCCAGGAAAGGGCGCTCGCTAGCCGTCGACCAACCATGTGCCGGTCGAACCTTGCCGAGGGGTGAGGCAAGACATGGCACATGCCGGTGGCTAGTCGCAGACGGAGGAGCGGCTATATGAGGCGGCGGCGATCCTCAGGATCAGCCGCCGCCGGAAAGCCCTGTACGGAGGGCATTTTTCGGATACTAAAAACAATGTCCGTACCCGGCGTCGAGCTAGTTGGGGAGCAGCACCAGGGTAGGGCGCTCACTAGCGCGCCGGAACGTCGTCCAGCGTCATCTCCCGGGGGGAGGAGTTAGCTGGGACGGCAAGGAGGACGGTCGCGACGGGAGGAGCGACACGATTTGGCGGCGACGACCCTTTGGGTCGGCGCCGCCGGAAAACCCGGCACGGAGGGTTTTGTTTAATTCCGGGCGCCCGCGGCCCGCCGGATCCGGCTACGGTGACCTACCCCCCCCCTCTTCGACACCCACTACCCC
>JAPMLY010001407.1:57500-62500 GCA_026401115.1 Tetraselmis chui
GCCAGATTTTCTCCTGTCCCCTATCCTTTTCCCGTCTGTTTCCAACACCTATCTGATCGCGCTGTGGCCGTCCGTACCCTCCCCCGGTGGTTTACGTTGTTAGGGGGTCGCCTTTACGAGCAGTGTGCCGTTACGATAACCCTAGGCACACTGCCTGAGGCAGCCTATCGATAACCGGGTACCGACTAGGGAAGGGGTTGGAAGAACACAGGGATCGAGTCGCCGGTCCTCAAAAGATGGTGGGTACGGGAATTTTTCCAAAAACCCCCCGTACCGGGCTTTTCCGGCGGCGGGCGATCCTAAGGACCGCCGCCGCCAGACCGTGCCGCTCCTCCGGCTGCGACCCACCTCCGTCCTGCGTAGCATCAGGCCTCGCCCCCAGGGGAGACTTAAGACTCTCGCAGGGCTGGCGACTGCTAGCGAGCGCTGTCCCTAGCGCTGCTTCCCAGCTGTCCGCCGCCAGCTCCAACACCCTCGTCCCTCCGCTGATCCGTCCGTACCCCTTTGCGCCAAAAAATATTTCGCAAACGCCGCCCCCGCCCCATCGTCGGGAGAGTATCTGTGAGTATTTAGTCGCGAAAAGACATATCGGACAGGCCGAGCGGGAGATCTCTGTGCTGGTGTACGGATATTATGTTTTCCAAAACCCTCCGTACAGGGCTTCCCGACAGCTGCTGATCCCGCGGATCGCAGCTGTCGGTACCTCGTTCAGCCCCCTACCGTGCCAGGCCTGGCACGGCTATGGGGTTACCAGCGCCCACCGCGTGGAGGTAGAGGTAGGTGCCGACGGGCCTGCGAGCGCACCCCCCTCCGGGGCCGCCGCCGCTGCGCCGCCGGCGGGCGCCGCGCGGGAGAATGATAGGATGTCAGTCAACAAAACTTTTTTATCACTTCGGAGTTATGTAGAGAGGGAGGTAGAGTGGTAGACATGTACTGAGATAGAGAGCGAGAGAGCGAGAGAGGGAGAGATAGGGATATGGAGGGGTGGAGGTAGAGGGAGGTAGAGAAGTAGCGGGAAAGGGAAACGGAAAGGGGAGGGGAGAGGGAGAGAGGGAGAGGGGGAGGGAGGCGGGAAGGGAGAGGGAGAGGGAGAGTGTGTCAATCGCTAGTGCTTTCGTAGTACTTTGGAGTAATATAGAGAGGGAGGTAGACATGAAGCGAGAGAGGGAGAGTGCGAGAGGGAGAGGGGGAAAAAGGGGGAGAGAGAGAAAGAGGGAGAGCTAGGGGGAGTAGTGAAGGCTGGAGCACAGAAAGGATGGTTAAAATGCTTTAAGCTCCACATTTATGTCCCTCATAACCACACGTACTAAAATTGATAATATTGCAGTTATCTCCATAACGCTTCTTGGACCGTTAGATCTATGATTTAACGGTCACAAATCTAGCGCGAAATAGCTATTGTATCGCATTTAATAGCGACTTCTTCAGTACAGTGATGTAGCGCCATACAACTGCTCTCGACACTCCCCCTCGCTACTCACTACTATTTCCCATGATTACTTTTGTAAGTTGCCCATGCTTGTCCGCAGCCAGAGGCTTGGTTAGTGCATCCGCGAGCATCACCTCTGTCGGACAATACTTCACCACGATCTCGCCGCTCTCATGCTTATCACTACAAAAGTGCATCTTCACGGCGCCCGCCGGCGGCGCAGCGGCGGCGGCCCCGGAGGGGGGTGCGCTCGCAGGCCCGTCGGCACCTACCTCTACCTCCACGCGGTGGGCGCCGGTAACCCCATAGCCGTGCCAGGCCTGGTACGGTAGGGGGCTGAACGAGGTACCGACAGCTGCGATCCGCGGGATCAGCAGCTGTCGGGAAGCCATGTACGGAGGGTTTTGGAAAACATAATATCCGTACACCGGCACATGGATCTCCCGCTCGGCCAGTCCGATGTGTTTTTTCCGCGACTAAATACTCGCAGATACTCTCCCGACGATGGGGCGGGGGCGGCGTTTGCGAAATATTTTTTGGCGAAGAGGGGTACGGACGGATCAGCGGTGGGACGAGGGTGTTGGAGATGGCGGTGGACAGCTGGGAAGCAGCGCTAGGGCACGGCGCTCGCTAGCAGCCGCCAGCCCTGCGAAACCTTCTAGTCTCCCTTGGGGGAGAGGCCCGAAGATACGCATGACGGAGGCGAGTCGCAGCCGGAGGAGCGGCACGGTCTGGCGGCGGAGGTCGGGAGGATCATCCGCCGCCGGAGAAACCCGGTACGGGGGGTTTTCGGTTAAATATTCCCGTACCCACCATCTTTTCAGGATAGCCGATCCTTGGGCATTATCCGTTCCCCCTCCCCTAGTCGGTACCCGGTTATCGACAGGCTGCCTCAGGCAGTGTGCCCCGGGTTATCGCAACAGCACACTGCTCGTATAGGCGGCCCCTTAACAACGTAAATCACCGGGGGAGACAAGTGCGGTCAGCACAGCGCGATCACATGGGTGGTGGAAACAGACGGCAAACGGACAGGGGACATGAGACATCTGGCTCGAAGGCAGGAGAGCCAGCCGAACACCGTCTGCAGCCAAGCTTTTTTCTCCTCCCAGCCCCCGCGGGGGGGGAGAAGGCTAGACTAGGTGGAGGGTCGCGCCGAGCAGAGTGACCACTATCTCCGATATCTCGGATGGGGTCGAGCAAGGATCGAGACGAGTCCGACGACGACTTGCGCGAGGGGGGTTTTCCACCTGCCTTTCCCCCTACCTCCGGCACGACCGGAGTCGCACAGGAGCCGAGGTCAGGCAAGTTCGACTCGACCAGCTCATGCTGACCAGCCTTGCTGATCGGCAACCCCGCCGCGGCTGGAGCATGCCGCGTATCGTGGAGAATAGCGACATTTTTTTTCATACTGTATCCAGGAAAAGAAAATTAGTATAGGTCAGAAAATAGTAAATACCTAGATACTGGTACGGGTATGTTTTAGACGATATCGTTACTGCCATTGGAGAGGTTGGGATTAGTGGTTCACGGTCTACCTCACGCTTCTAAGTCCTGTATGGCATAGCAAAAGGGGGGGGGCAGAGACGACAGCCGGTTTTTACAAGTAATGTTGTAAACAATTTCAAATTTCAAATTGCATCTTCACGTCGATGTGCTTACTGCACCCCGTCGTCATGATGTTCTTGCAAAGGGCGATGCAGCTATGGTTGTCCTCGTGTAGAACATTCCCGGAGGCCTTAGGTTGTCCCATCTGGTCCAAGAGTTGCCTAAAAAATAGGCCTCTTGTGCTGGTGCTGTGAGTGCCATGTGTTATGCCTCCGTTGTGGAAAATGCCACCTTCTGTTTGCGTTGGCTCTTCCAGCTAAATGCCGCACCGTTGAGCATGAGCACAAAGCCAGCTCGAGAGCGTCGGCCATCAGAATCGCATGCGTAGTATGCATCGGCATAGTCCTCCAAGGCTACCGACACTCGCCCGCCATCCTACACCAATTTGTGATCCGATGTCCCTTTCATGTATCGCATCACCCTCTTGGCCTACTCCCAGTGTACCATTGACGCTTGTGCCATGTGTCGGCTCAAGTAGATGACTGCCATCGTGATGTCTGGCGTGGTGCTCACCGAGGCATATAGCATATTGCCGATCAAACTTTGGTATGGTAGTGAACCTCTGTCGTCTGTGCTCTCTGCCATAGAGCCAAGTGTTATTGGTGTGCTCACATGTTTAGCGTCCGAAATGTTTAGCCTCTCCATCATGTCTAAGATGCATTGACGCTGACCCGCCTTGACGACTCGCGCAGCACGATCACGCTCCACGGTCAGTCCCAGAAGCCATGCAACTGGTCTCGAGTCATGCACACTGAACCTTGACCAAATGACCGCTTAAAGCTAACGATGAAGGTTCTACTAGGACTGGCCAAGATGCAGTCGTCAACGAACAAGGGCAACATGTAGAGACGCGTGCCGCTGCCATGGACGAAGATACATTAGTCTACCTTGGACTCGCGGAAACCGTACTCCACGAGCCAAGTGTTGATGGTCTTGTTCCAATATCGTGGGGCTTGCTTCAAGTCATACAATACTCTCATAAGCAAACACACTTGCTCTTGGCCGTTCTCATCCGTTGGCCTCGTGTAACCCTCAGGCTGTCGCATGTAGATGGTCTCAAAGATGTCAGCCTCCAAACAGGATGTATTGACGTCGAGTTGTTCCATCTCCCAGTCAAAGTGTGCAGCCATGGCCATAATGACCCGGAGCGCAGCAACCTTTACAGTCGGAGCAAAAGTCTCGTCGTAGTCAACGCCATGCTCTTGGGTGAAGCCCCGCGCCACAAGCTTGACCTTATACATAGCAATTATGCCATGAGGGTTGCGTTGACATTGAAAACCAACTTGGAGTCCGCAAGATTACGCCCCGCAGGTGTAGGAACTAGCTTCCATGTCTTTCGATTCATCAATGACTCGTACTCGCTGTCAATAGCCGCTTGCCAATGCTTGGCGTCCGGACTGCGCAGAGCTTGCTTATAAGATGCTGGCTCTAGAGGCTGGTGAGGCTTTGCCATGTTGGCGGCAACATCGCCGCCATGACTGATGGCCATCCACCACTGCCCCATAGGTCGAGAGTGCCGGGTGCTGCGCCTCGGATCAACGCCATCGCCAAGAACAAGCTCCCCCGGCTCTTGACTCCCGCTCTCTTGGTCACCAGGCACAGTATCTAGCTCCCCATGCTCTTGACTCCCGCTCTCTGCGTCGTCTGGCTCAGCATCGTCTTCGTATGTATCCTCGTGCTCCCCCGAATTCTGAAACCCAGAAGTCATGAACGATTGGAGTTCGTCATCATCAGGCGTTGGCTTCGAGACAACCGACGACTCCTCTCCCATGCTGACGGACCTAGTGAATTTCGACCCATCAAACACAACGTTCCTACTACGCTCCACACGGCGTGTGCGAGGGTTATACACCAACCACACTGGGGAGTCCGGCGCATAGCCCATGAAGATGCCTTTCCACGCCCGGTCATCAAGTTTCCGACGGCGGGACTTATCAACATGTACGTACGAGATTGCTTAGGTCAA
>JAPMLY010001407.1:67500-106381 GCA_026401115.1 Tetraselmis chui
GGAGAGGTTGTGGTCAGTGCAGTACTTCCACTCCCCTATCTGAATTTTCTTAATAGATGAGTGTGGGCGGCGGCCGTTTGTGTGACCGACAAGTCGAGGTTCGCGAAGGCGAATGAAATCGGGTTTGTGCGCCGGGGGTTGTAGCGCAGGGGGGAGAATCTCAGGGGGGAGGATGGCGGGGCACGAGGTGAGGGAGTCGGGCGAGAGACCTTCGTCAGCAGCTACAAGGCGGGTAGGCATGTGGGTGGGGTGAGGGGGGTGACAGTCAAGAGGGGTGCGGGTGGGAGTGGGGGAGGTGAAGGACTTGACGGGTTTGTTACCGAAGTCTGCAGTGATGGTCTCCCAGCGAACCTCCGTTGTGGTGTTCTAAGAGGGCGAGTAGGAGTTGTAGCGCGCTGTTGTGTCGGTCCTGTCTTAGGTCAGACATGGTTGGGCAGTTACCGGCCATGTGGCCGTTGCTAGTGAATTGGCCACACATGGGACAGCGTAGGGTGGGGTTGTGTGTGAGGAGGCGGGTGTTGTGGACTCCCCACATGATTTTTTGCTTGTGGGTGAATTGTATGTTGGTGAGTGTTGTGTGTTCTTTGCGGAAAGTGAAGTCCGCACCGTCCTCCGCGGCGCGGGCGAGGAGGGCGCCGTGTTTGGATGTTTGTGAGAGGGGTGTGTGTGTGTTTGATGTTGTGGGTGTGAGCGTCAGTTTTGAGGTTGGTGTATCTGTAGGGTGTGGGTTCCCCTAGGGCTTGTGGAATATGGGTGTATGGCCATGTCAAGTGTCCTATCGACACTTCTGAACCTGTGGTGTATGTTGTGTCGGGTGGGTGTCCATCTGCAACTTGGTTGGCTAGTGTGTCTGCGAGGTCGCCTCCTAGTGAGTGGTTGTGTGCTTTAATTTTGCCGAGGTGTGTGCGAATGCCTGCGTTGCAGCGGGTTTTGAGGGTGTGTGTGATGGAGAGGAGTGTGTCGCGGTGGATGTTGTGTCTATAGGCGGATGGGCAGTTTAAGTATCCTTGTATGAGGCGCAGGGAGCACGCACTGTCTGTAAGGATGTGAGTATGGCCTAGTTGGAGGCCTATGGCAATGCCTGCTTGTTCAGCTCGATTGATAGTGTGGGAGGGAGGGGTAGAGGTCACCAGAATTTTGATGCGGATGTCCGAGGCGGGGTGGGTGGCGGCTGCTCCGAGGGGGGAGTTGCCTCCCTTCTTGGAGCCGTATGTGTATACGAAGTCCTGCCAATTCCAAGCAAGATTTCCTCTGGTGGGGGAGTATGTTAGTGCATGCGTTCATGGAGGGGGTAGGTAAGGGGGCGAGTAGGGTTGGGGGGGAGGTCGTAGATGCCGGCTGAGTGTGGTGAGTAGGAGTCGGTGAGGTGTGGAGGTGGGATGGTGATTGGAAGGAGCGACAAGATCTAGCGACGACGACCCTCCGGGTCGGCGCCGCCGGAATACCCCGTACGGAGGGTTTTTGACTAATTTCCGTGCACCCGCGGCCCGACGGATCCGGCTACGGTGACCTAACCCCCCCCCCTCCCCCTTTTCGACACCCACTACCCGGATAGACGAGACCCTTGCGGAGGGGCCCGGGTGAGCGCGGAGGCCCCAACTTCAACAAAGTCTGCTTGGTGGACGCGCGATCAGAGGGGGGGAGGGTACGGACGCATGCCGGACTACTTGACATGTACCCGGGTACCAGATAGAGAAAAACCGGGGAAATTAGCCGGGAAATTTCAGGCGCGGAGGCAAGAGCGCCCCTTTTTTCTATGTTTGTGTGTCTCGGCCCCCCCCACTTGCCCTTAAGGTGACGGGGGACCTCGACAAGGAGGTCCGTCGCGTCGGTGGACCCGGCAACGACTTTGGCGGGGCTTACGGGATGCGGCGGCGGGATCGACGAGCGACCACGCGAGGAGGGGGGTTTTGCCATCCTTTCCCCTCCTATCTTTGGCAAGACCGAAGTCACGCTGGAGCTAGATCATGTTGGCCCGGCGTCCCTCCCGAACGCCGAGCGGCCTCGGCCGGTCAGCACCCCGTTTCGGTGGGAGCGGGCCGAGCATCGTGAAGGTCGAGCAGCATCTTAGTTATGCATTTCTCGACAAGTGGATTTATTTTTAGATCTGGTTTTCTTGATCACAAAAGTATGACGCTATTATTGCTTAGGCGGGGGGACTGTGGCATTTGCTGCGATTGCTTACAGTTTTTTAACTCCCGAGGAACGTCGACACACAGTAAAGCTAGGTGTGTCGATAGGTGTACCTGGTCGAAGAGACCCGGGCTAAACTCGCTTACAAATCCTGAATGGCTAGGTAGAGAGGCAAGATAGACAGCAGCCTATCCAGTTTGCCGGTATTGTTGTGGATCATTTCAATTTCAATTTCAATTGTACAATTGTGCCTGGTCATGGCATGTACTAAATACATCTAGACTAGCTTACAGTAGCTGTCTAATAACTAATAACCACTAATTATTGATTGCAACACCCCCCCGAAGATAGCTACGGGATGAAGCATTGCATTGGGTCCGGTCCTCCTAAGATGGCACTTCGGTGCCGTGCAAGTGCATGTCCATGCAAGGGTTTAGTGAACATGTTTGCTACCATCTGGTCTGTAGGCAGGTACCGCAACCTGTCATTTCCATGTTCCACGTGGTCCTTGAGGAAGTGCCACTTTAGGTCGATGTGCTTGGTATTCTCACTAACCAGTGCGTTCTGAGAGTATGCAATCGCGCTTTGGTTGTCTTCCCAGATGGTAGTTGTACCGTTGATGGGCTCGTCGAAGATGTCCCCCATGAGTTGGCGGAGGTGTAAGCCCTCCTTGGTGGCGTATGCTTCTGAGTATTAATCAGCTTCACACGTGGACAACGCGACACATGTTTGATGCTTTGACTTGTAGCTGACGGGGCCTCTGCCCAATGTAATAAGGTAACCGGAGCGCGACTTGCGTTGTCGATTGTCATTCGCCCAGTCCGCATCAGCGAAGCCGGTGACTTGGAGGTTGTGGTCGCTCCTCCCCCCCCAACGTCAGGCGCAGCTCTAGGGTGCCCTTCGCAGGACCTTCTTGAGAGCTTAATGTGGGCCTCGGTCGGATTGGCTTGAGCAGAACCGAGTATGTTTAACGCAGTAGAGACGCCCGGGCGCGTGCACACTGCAGCGTATTGTAGGCTGCTAAGGAGGCTCGGATCGACGTCTTTGGCCACTCATGTGAGGAGTGGGGAATCCATGTGCGTGAGGCATGAGAGGAGGCCTTGCTCCATCGGTAGGGACGAGGGTTTGCAGTAAGACATGTTGTGCTTGACTAGGATGTCCTTCACGTACTTGGATTGGTCCATGGAAATAGTACGGGTGGACATGTCACGAGAGATGTGCATGCCCAACAGTTGAGAGAGGTCACCCATGTCTTTAATCTTGAACCTTGCTCCGAGGGTTGCCTTGAAGGCCTGCATTCACGCTGTGTCATTGCACGCAGTTGGGATGTCATCGACATACAACGCGATCATGGCGAAAGTGTCGCCATTTCGGAAGGTGTAGATGCACGGGTCCGACATGCACTGCTTCCACCTTTGTTCGACTAGCCAGTCCCGCAAGAGAGTGTTGAACTCGCGGGGGGACTATTTCATACCGTACAAGCACCGTTTGAGGTGACAGACCTTGGCAGATCCATCGGTGAAGCCAAGTGGTTGTCCAATGTAGACATCCTCCTTTATATGTGCATATAGAAAGGCAGTGTCAATGTCCAACAGGCAGAGTTCGAGGTCCATGGCGGCGGAAATGGTGAGAAACAATCGCAGGCTAGCCATTCGGATGACATGCGAGAATGTTTCTGTGTAGTCAAGTCCCGCGCGCTAATTGCAACCCTTGGCGACAAACCGGGCTTTGTAGCGAGAGACATCCCCATCAAGGTCGGATTTAATCTTACAGATCCACATGTTGTTTACGACCGCATGACCTGCTGGGAGGTCAACGAGTTCCCACGTGCCGTTGGACAAGAGTGAGTTATACTCATGTTGCATGGCCACCTGCCATTCAGCGGACTAATCACGGGAGAGAGCGGCCCGGTATGAAGCAGGTTCAACGTAATCCCGCGCGGAGAGGAGGGCAACAGCAGTGCCAGCAGGTTGGTGAGGAGGGGCAGCAACTGTAAGAGCCAAGATGGCATGTTCGACGATGTCCTCTTTGGTAGCACCTTGCTCTAGTTCATAGCACGCAGTGACGTAGACTGGTGGGTAGGCCGATAGATGGGCAACGTATTCACCAAACCGGATGGGGTGTGAGCGAATGCGGGTCTGGCGAGTGTCATCATGCATGGGAGGGCCGTCGTCAATGTGCACCGGGTCAGGCGAAACAACATGTGAGGACATGAACATGGCGTCACCGCTGACAGTGGCTGTCTCGTCAGAGATCAGAGAGCAAGTGTCAAGAGATGGCAGAAAGCGGGGCACATTCTCCTGGAACATGACGTGCACGGAGGTAGTGATGCGCAATGTAACTGGATTGTACACACGGTAACCCATGGCGTAAGGTGGGTAGCTAACCATTACACCACGAAATGCCTTTTCGCCGAGCTTGCGGCGCAGCTTATGGGGGACCTTAGCGAAGACAACGCAACCGAACACACGCAATTTGGATGCGTCAGGCTCGACTTGAGCGAGGAGAGTCAGAGGCACACCGCGAGAGAATCCAACTGCACGATTGTAGGTGCGATTGCGGAGATAAACAACAATACTTACCGCGCAGGACCACATAGCATTCGGAATTGACATGTTGTGCATCATGGCAAATGCGTTGTCCCGAATAGTGCGCCAAGGACGCTCCGCTTTACCAAGCATGTGGTGAGCGTATGGTGTAGAGAATTGAATACCAACTCCCAAACGACCGCACATTTGACGCGTCGCAGTAGCTTCATATCGTGCAGCATCTAGCAAGCGCCGTCGGCGGTAGGCAATCATATGTAATCATTTCTGTTGTTTCATTTTTGTCAATCGCCCCTTGCCTTTTTCACTGCACGAGATTCATTAAAATTGTGGGTAGGGTACTTGGTTTTGAGTTTGTTTTGGGTTTGCTCGTGAGCCTCCCTCTTGGCCTTCAACACGTGGCCAGTGCCTGTGACATGCACTCTAGTATACCGAAGCCGTTGCCTGCGTGATGGTTGGGCTCGCATCTTCATCGTCATATGCACTCGGGTGAGCAAAACGTATCCTACCGTCACTAAAGACAGTAAAAAGATCCGAAGTACTACTAAAGTACTACTGAACCACATACCGGGGATGGGTCGGCAGTTTGAATGAGCTATACCGACCGTCTTCGCTCCGGGCCTGGCCTCCCGTTGAGCGACAGACTGGTGGACATAGGGCCCGTTGAACAACAGGCACCGTCCACCTCTCCCCAACCGAGCCTAGCTCACCCAGGTCAGTGGATCCGTAGCGACACCAGACGGTACACACAGCAAGGCGCAGCTTCCAGAGTTTTGAAAATTACTTCCTCGACAGCTCTCGCGCCACCCACTTTGAAATCCGAAAATGTACCCACTCCAGTACTACGACGTGTCAAAAACAACCATCGTTTACAAAATCCTCCCCCCCCCGGGGACGGCGCACCACACCGCGCCCCACAGAGCGCCCGGACGTTCCCGTCCGCCGCCTACATCCTCCAAACCCAGGTCCCTTCTGGCCTGGTCGTGTGCCGCCAACACACGCAACCTACTCGAACCCCGAATATAAACCTCCTAAACTCATCCCCACTGCTCGAACCCCACTCGAACACCATGACCTCATCACCCGATCCCCTCCCCACATACAAGCAGGTACTCCTTCGGCCTCGCCCGGCGCATGCGACCTCCGGCGACCCCTACAACCCCAGGACCCGCCTGGCACTCCACCCTCTCGCGCCCTTCATTACAGTGCCTCAACCCACCCCGGTCAGGTATCACTTGGGCACTGCCCTGGACCCCTCCCCCGGTCGAGGACTCCAGACTCCTCTGGTCCTGGCGCCCCCCCGGTCAACCAACGACCTCGGGCCGGCCGACGACCTCTCCTCCCGCATGATCGACTCCTACCTTCTCACGGGACAATACTCCACCACCTCCCCCCACACAACCAGCTTCTGGCTCCACGGTATGTTCCTTCCCGACCCGACCCAACCCACTGCAGCTGTCACCTCGACGTGCTCGGGTGCCCGCCGCTGGCTCCTCGAGTGCATCAACCGAACCACAGACCTCCCCCTCCGGACGAGGAATTCGATCGGCCGGGAACTCGCCCACCTCTCGCGCTGGACGGCGCGCACCACCAGAACCCCTCACCCCTCCTCCCGCCCGTGTCACGATGCCACCCCCCTGCCACCTGAACTTACCTCGGGATTCCAGGAGCTCAGACTGGACATCCCCACCTCCTGCATTGCGACGGGCTTTCTTTTTCAGATCACTTCACAACAGCGTGAACTCCCCTCGCCCGGTCCGATACCACCCACCAACACCCTCCCCTCCCATCTCCTCGCAGCCCTGAAACAGCAGAAAATCCAGTTCATACGAGCAGCTTTGCCTCCCCCATCCACCGCACACCGGATCAAACTCCGCTCTCCCCTGTTCACTGACGTATCCGGCCGAGAAGCTATCGCCCTTATACAGGACCTCTTCACGGCACACCTCTCGACCGAGCTCGTCCCCGCCGGTGTCTCACCCTCGACAACACCCATCCGCCAGATGGAAGACCTGCCTGAATCGGTCCAGTTCCTCCTCCAATTCGCGGACGCGATCCAGCCAGTGGAAGACCCCACCCACATTGAAAGCGACCCCTCTTCCCTGTGGGTAAATATCCTCCACCTCCCCAATAACCCCATATTTTCACAATCAGGCCTTGTACCACTGAACTTATTTCCTACCTCCCTTCACGAACCAGTACCCCCCAGCCCCCATCTTCACAAAATCACTATCACACCCCCACACGTTACTGGCCACGTCCCAGGCTCCTCCTGGGCGCACACCTGCCTCACCACAGTCCTCGTCCAGTCCCGACAGACCCTGTCCCTTCCCTGCCCCAACGCTGACGGTATTATTCCCCACACACACTGGCTGTACACCCTTCTCCACCAAACAGCACGAGAATTCTCTACACACCACACCACCCCCCCCTCCATCCCCCTCACCCCTCTCGACATCACCCAACACACCTCCCTCCAAAAATTCCCGGACGGCTCCTACTTCCGCTCCCACCCCTCTCCCTCGCCATCCATCAACACCAGCATCCAGATTTCACTCACCACAGAAATGTACTGCATTCTCATCTCCACCAACGGCACAGCCACTATCCCCCTCCGCCACACCTACTTCCACAGAGGCACCCTAACCCAATCCTCATGCACCCTCACCATCAACCCCCACCACTACTCCACCTTCGGCCGCGCCCGTCTCTCCGACCCCGCCTTCACAGCTTCCCCTTCCCCCCCACCCCTCAATCTCACAAAAAACAAGGTCCTCTTCCGAAACTCTCCCACCCTCCTCCTCCAATGGGCTCACCACCTTCTCTCCATTGACGTCTCCGACCGCTGGCGAGCCGAAACGTCGGATATCTCCATGCTGGACGCAGAAGACGACACCCCCCTCGACCTCACCTCCCTCCCAGACATTCAGCTCTCCTCCACCACACCGACCCTCACCCCCACCCACTCACGCTCCTCCCTGCCCCCCCACTCCACTCAAACCGCTCCTCCCCCTCACCACTCCACCCCCTCACACTCCTCCCCCACACCCCCCCCCCACCCACACACCACCACCCCCACCGCCCTCCTCCCAACCATACCAGAAGTCTCCACTGAACCCATGGACTCCTCCTCCTCCCCCCCCCCTTCTCTTGACCCCGCCCCCTCCCACACCAGCTCCGCAGCCCCCAAGCCCTACCCCCCCACACACAACCTCCCCCTCCCCACCCACTTTCCCTCCCCCTCGCTGCCCCCACACACTTCTCCCGCCCCCCACCGCACTACCTCCCACCCCAATCACACCCCCACGGACCCCTCCCTCAAACCCGCTTCTCCAGCTGGCATCTCCAAACCCTCCCGCCCCTCCCGAAAGAGAACCTCCCCGTCCCCCCCCCCCAGCGCCAACCCACCCCCACCCCCCCAACCCGCACAACTACATGACAACTCCCCTCCCTTTCCACACTGCTCCCACGACTCCTCCCTCCTCCCCCTTCCCACCTCCTACCCAGAAGGAGATGACTACGAACTCGAGGACCTCGACGACCTTCATGAGGAAGACCTAGAGGAAACCCGCCCCCTCACGCACACCACTCCCGCCTCCCACGGCACCAACAGCCCTCCCAGGTCCCCCCCGGCCGCCCCGGCCGACTACCATCATTAGTCCCCCACAGGACTCCCCCGAGGTTAGACCCCTCTCCCAATCCCTCCCCCCTCACCCAGATATCCGCCTCCACACTGTAAACACTACGCTTAACCACTCCCTCCTCGTCCTCACATGGCAAAACTCTCATTTCGGCCTCCTCCACATCACCCACTCTTCCGCCACCTGGGTCGACTCTCTCCACCACCCGCCCCCACCCGACCTCCTCACCCGCTCTCTTCAACTCCTCTCCGACTGGAACTCCTCCCCCCCACCTTCTGTCGGAACCCTACGCTCACTCAACCCACCTCGCCAAAACGACTCAGGCCACCCTTGGTCGTGCGGTACCCATGCCCTCCTGCACACCTACTTCATCACCACAGCCCCCCCGGACCAACCATACAACCCTCCCCCCTTCGACCCCCGGTCCTCGGTTTACTCCCTACACACTCTCCTATGGAACCACACCTTCCGCTCCACCCCCCTCCCACAAGGCCGCAACCACCTTCTCAACGCCCTCCACCCCCCCACCCTGTCCCCCCCACCTCAGCCCCCACCCACCCCTCTCATCCCCCCCTCCCCTCCTCTTTCTCCCCCCCCCTCCCCACCTCCACCCGTCGAACGCCCTCCCGCCGACCACCCCCACACCACCCCCTCCCCCCCCTCCCCCATCCTCCCCCACCACACACCCCAACCTCTGCACTTCATCACCCTCAACACCCGCGGTCTCCACACCTCCATCATGGATGTTGAACACCTTTCCACCTCCCACCAACCGGACGTCTTCATCCTCACCGAAACCAACCACGCCACCCACAAGTCCCGCTTGCGCATAGCTCTCCCCCAATACCACCTCAAAAGCTCCCGTCCCTGTTACTCAACTGTGCCTCTACCCAACGCAGGCGTTCTCTTCGCGGTCCGCCGCGCCTCATTCCAGTCTGCCACTGTCCTAACCCCGCCCTCCCACCTCGTCCCCCACATCGCCGGACTAAAAATTGTCCCCCACTCAGGCACCCCTTACCTCCTCATAGGTACCTATATGCCACAGCTCCACACCACCCCTCTCACCCGCCTCTACGCAGAAGTCGCTGCCTGGGGCCTCCGCCTGGCGGACGACCACCCGCACCACCGCACCCTCTGGGGAGGAGACTTCCAATCAACCACCACCACAGGTACAGGACACCCTGCCCTTACCTCCCTACTCAAATCCCACCTCCACCCCCTACACGACCCCATCCCCACCTTCCCCCGCAGCACGGGCTGCCTCGACCACTGGCTCACCACGCCTCCCTCATCTATCACCCTCCCACCCTCCTCTTGCTCGATATTCTCTTCCCCCTCCCACTTTACCGACCACTCTGCACTCCACCTCGTCATTCCCGCCCCTTTCACCCTCATGGCACACCCCCCCCCTCCCCATACCCACCCCCACACTCATCACACGACGCGCAAACTACACTTTCGACTCCCCCTAACACCAGCCCAAATAAAAGCGTACCAATTCAGCACCCCCGACCTTATCAACCGAACAGCTACCCTCCACGCAGAAATCCTTAATACGTCGTGCACATCGGCCTCCCCCGACTCCCTCGACACCCTCGCCTCACAATTCACTACACTCCTCTCCCAACACATGGACCACGCAGCCACAGTTTGGCCCCTCCTCCCCGCCAAAAAACCCCGCCCACCCCAGGCTTCTACGGACCCTATTTGGCTCACGAATAAAACACGCACTCACATACTCAAACTCCGCAAATGCAGCAGAAACAACGGCCCCCTCCATATCGCCCAGAAACTCTTAAACACTCATGCCTACCTCTCCCCTGCCACCATCAAACAACAGTGCCAGGCACGTATACGCCAGCTCCTTCACGCCACCACCACGAATAGGATCAATAAAATAAAAACCCGAGCCAATGCAGCCTACGACGCCTGCCCAAAACTCTCCCACCGCAGATTAAAAATTAAAAGCGGCCTCCTACCCCCCGCCGGCGCCGCCTCCACCCTCCACCGCATCACTAGGCCCGATAACACTACCGCAACCTCCCCCTCCTCCGTCATTGACGCTGTACACTCTCACTTCGCCTCCGAACTCGGCCGCGCCACCCCACACGAACTACCCACCCCCCCATGGGAACTCCCGGACAACCCCGACAACTTTACCATCGAACCCCGCGGCGACCCCTCTCTCACCCTTGCCGACATGATTACCCGAGACACTTTCGATAAAACCATCAACTCCCTAGGCACCGGCAAAGCCCCCGGCCCCGACGGTATCCCCAATGAAATAATCAAATTCCTACCCCCGGCGACCCGCTCCGCCCTCTTCTCTCTCCTCTCCCTCCTAGCACACAAATCCTACACCCCTCCTGATTGGTGCCACAGCACAACATGCCTCCTACATAAAAAAGGCGACCCCTCCCTCCTCGATAACTACCGCCCTATCGCCCTCATGAACAACCTCCTTAAACTATGGACAGCACTAATCAAAGATGCAGGCTCGAAGTACGCCGAAACCCATGGCATTCTCAGCGACCAACAAGACGGATTCCGACAACACCGCAGTATCCACGACGCCCTCTCCTCCCTCATTATGACGATGGAGGACGCGAAACTCCACAGCAAAGACATCTACGTCATGTACGCGGACTTCAAAGGTGCCTTCAACGCCGCGGACCACCGAATCATGTTCAAACACATGCGTCAACTCGGTATGCCTCCCACCTTTGTCGACACATGCGAACAACTATACGGGGTCTCAACCACAGCATATATCACTCCTCACGGCCCCACCCCTTCCATCGACATCAATCGAGGAACCCTCCAGGGCGACACCCTCTCCCCCTTCCTATTCACCCTCTTCCTTGAACCTTTCCTTCGCTGGCTCACGGTGGGAAGCCGGGGCTACCGCCCAGGCCCCCCCACCACTAACGTTGACCCCACAGAACCCACAGCCACATACCCAGGACACGGCTTCGCCGACGACCTCAGCCTCGCCACGGGCTCGACCCCCAACATGACCATCCAGCTCAGAAAACTCTCCCTCTTCAGCGCCTACACCGGCATGACAGTCAACATCCGCAAATGCTGCATCACCGGCGCCCTCTGGCGTACAGGCAACGCCCTCACCCGCGCCAACACTACCCTCCTCGCATCCCGCCTGCAAACACAGTTCATCTCCCTAAACTCCACCCCGGCCCCCATCCCCTCCATTGGCCCCAAGGACACATACCGCGTCCTAGGGGTAGAACTAAACACCTCCCTCAACTTCACCAGACATTGGCATGAACTCAAACGTACCACTGCATCCCTCATCACCGCCCTTTCCACCTCCCCACTAACTCAATCCCGCAGAATCAGGGTCATCCGTGGCCTCCTCATCGGAAAACATTTTACCCTCCAGCTCGGCCTCTTCACCGACTCCCAACTCGACACTCTCGAAGGACAAATCTGCCGCGCACTCCGCTCCGCCGTCTCCTCGGTACGTAACCTTCCCCGCACCGCCCTTCACCGCCCCACATCAGACCTAGGATACGGCCTCCCCTCCCTCAAAGCCCACGCCGCACAACTCACGGTATGCCACTTACATAAAATCATGAATAACTCAGGCTATAGAGGCCACATGGCCCGCGCACACATACGCACCCTATCCACAACGTATTCCCACTGGCCCTCAGAATCCATCATGTCATCCTGTTACACTCCACCCACACTAAAGTGCTTAGTCCGAGCTCAACGCGATGCGGGCACCCTATTCCACAACATTCCCCCACTCTCCCTCACCAACCCTATCGCCTCCACAATCCGTGCCCACTTCACCACTCAAGACAACGCCCTCCTCACCTCACTCCGGGACAAAGCCACACACATCACCGACCCTCACACATACAAACAAGCCTACTGCGATTTCTCCCCCCGCAAAACACACGCCTCCCTCCTACCCCGCCTCACCCCCCTCTGGAAAAGCAACATTACCACATGGCCACAAGTCCTCCTCAGAGCCACCTCATCCTCCTTCATCCTCAAATCATGCAAATCCATCACCACACTCACGGGGTCCACCACCCCCCTCTCAGTTCCCATCCGCCTCCTCGCAGCAATCCTCACCGAACCCCTCGATACTATACACAACCGCCTCCCCATCACAAGCCTCAATACCAACCAAGCATCCCCCCCCACCACTATACATCCCTCGTGGATCCCCCTCCTCTCCCCTCACCTCCCCCGTTCACCCCCCACCCTCCAATCCGGCATCTGCACCTCCCACACCACTCACTCCACCCCCACCGCACCCACCACACACTTAGACACAGAATACCTCACCCCCTCCGACCACCACTACCCCCCCTGCGACGTAACACGCATCATCTCCAAACACAAAGACACAGAATACGGCCAAACGCAGTACATGGTCGAATGGGCCCCGGAACACCTCACGGAATGGGACATTCAGCTACAACTCGACGACGGCTTCCGCCTCATCTCCTCCACTCCCACATCGGTATGCCTCCCCTCCCCCTCCCCCACCACATGCTCCATCTGTCATGACCCCCTGCACACAGAACCCTCCTCCACCTGCTGCACATGCCCGCACTATGCCATACACTCCCAATGTCGCCCAGCTCAAGGACCCACCACATGGCAGTGCGAGTGGTGCGCTCGCGGCCAACGACACGACCTTACCCGCCTCCACGAAGTGCAGTGGGCCCCGTGCCTACAACTCCACGACACCATCAGTGAGACCCCCTCCGGCCCCACCGCCCTTACCGCATTTAACTCCGGCTATGTCCCCTCCACCACACCCATTTTGCCAAAACCCGGACCCCCTCCGTGGTCACACCCACTTATCACATTCAACCATGACCCCATCAACCCCGACCTCGACATGCTCCCTACCGGTAAATTCGCTATCCACGCACACCCATCACTCCACGACACCACCATACTCTGCACTCCCGACGGCCGCGCAGTTACTACCCTTAACGGCCCCCGCGTCCGCCACCTCTACCAACTCTTTCGCCCCGACCTCTCGCAGCATACGTTCGAAGAGGAGGTCTATCACCTCCTCACCCGTCTAGGTTCCCGCTCAGAAATCCACTCACCCACGCCCGCCACCACCACCCGAAATAGATGGGCCACCAGAGAAGACCTCCTCACAGCCCTCCGTCACACATTCCGCATCCAGACAGAACTCTACTCCGACCCCCTCAATAAATCCCTTCACTCCCACACATACCACTCCCTCTATCCCGAAGATATAGTCTTCTCATCCAGCGGTAGCAATGCCCCGCACACCTGGCAAGGCACCAACATAGCCAACCCCGAATACGACCACGAATGCATGAGACGAGCCATGGAACACGCAATCACCAGCGCACACCTCACAGCCCCTCACACACCCAGCGCAACCATCCTCATCCTCCCCCGATGGGAACACACACCCTATCGCCACTCCAAATACATCAACTCCCCATACACCCACCACCTTTACACCCTCCCCAATGACGCAAACACATTCCTACCCCCCGACCAACACACTGGCAACCCCACCCCCACCCCATTCGGCACACGATGGATGGTCGACATATACCTCGTCGCCAACCCCCTCGCACTCTCCACCCTCCCATCACCCACAGCCATGACCGCACTTCACAACACTCTCGAATCTATCTACGACACTCACCTCCCCAACCCCATCATCACCCCCCCTCCTCCACACCTCTTTGACACCTACTCACCCCACTCGACAGGTATATACTACCGCCCCCCAAGCCCAACTCACCCCCTCACATACCCCCTCCCGGACCGCGTACATCTAACGTACCCCCCCACCAGAGGCACCCTTGCTTGGAACTGGCAGGACTTTGTATACACAGACGGCTCGAAAAAAGGCAGCTCGACCCCCCTCGGAGCAGCAGCTACCCACCCCGCCTCGGACACCAAAGTCAAAATCCTGGTGACCTCTACCCCTCCCTCCCATACAATAAATCGTGCTGAATTAGCTGGCATAGATGTAGGCCTCCAATTTGGCCGCACCCACCTCCTCACAGACAGTGCGTGCTCCCTCCGCCTCATACAAGGCTACTTAAACTGCCCTTCCGCTTACCGCCACAACATTCATCGCGACACCCTCTCATCTATCACACACACCCTTAAAACCCGCTGCGAAGCAGGCATCCGTACACACCTCGGCAAAATCAAAGCCCACAACCATTCCCTAGGCAACGACCTCGCAGACACCCTCGCAAACCAAGTCGCGGATGGTCACCCACCCGACACTTTATACACCACAGGTTCTGAAGTCACAATAGGCCACTGGACATGGCCATACACCCTCCTCCCACAAACCCTAGGGGACCCCATACCCTACAGATACACCAACCTCAAATCCGACGCACACACCTACAGCACAAAACACACACACACTCCTCTCTCGCAAACAACCAAACACGGAGCCCTCCTCGCCCGCGCCGCGAAGGACGGCGCCGATTTTTCTTACCACAAAAAACACTCAACCCTCACAAATATCCAGTTCACACACAAACAAGAATTCATGTGGGGCGTCCACAACACCCGCCTACTTACTCACAACCCCACCCTGCGCTGCCCCCTATGTGGTCAATTCACCAGCAACGGCCACATGGCCGGTAACTGCCCCTCTATGTCTGGTCTAAGACAGGACCGACACAACAGCGCTCTGCAACTCCTACTCTCCCTACTGGAACGCCACAACGGAGGACGCTGGGAAACCATCACCGCAGACTTCGGTAACAAACCCATAAAATCGTTTGCTTCCCCCACCCCTGCCCACACTCCACTTGACTGCCACCCACCTCACCCCACCCACATGCCCACCCGACTTGTTGCTGCTGACGAAGGTCTCTCGCCTGACTCCCTAACCTCATGCCCCGCCGTCCTCCCCCCTGAGATTCTCCCCCCCCTGCTTCGTCCCCCTGCACACAAACCTGACTTCATCCGCATCCTCGAACCCCGATTCGTTGGTCACTCCAACGGTCGCCGTCGCTACGCGTCCATAAAAAAGATTCAGATAGGGGAATGGAAGTACTGCACAGACAACAACCTCTCCCACACAGCCGACCTCATACGTGACAAATACACACCCCTTGCGAACGCCATCAGAAACCACTGGCCAGGCACAGTGGTCGACATCCTCCCCATAGTCATGAGCCGCACAGGTACACCGCACTCCTCCACCATCACGAGTCTCACCTCCCTCGCCCGCACCGACCCTCCTGATAAACTCGTCTCCAAAGCACATCTCGACACATCTCGCATTCTTGCACAACTCCATACGCATACTGTCCAATGGCTGCATCACCTCCTACGCATATACCGCATCAAGTCCCGCACGACCTCCCGCCGCGCATTCGCACATTGCCCCCTCGCACGACCCTGAATGCACACAACCCTCGCCTCTACTTGCACCCTCCCCGGGGGGGAGTAAAACCCCCGAACACCCTTGGAGAGGTTGGATTAGGTGGTTAACGGTCTAGCCCTGACTTGTAAGTTCCCTGTATGGCATAGTTGGGAGGGCCCAGAGACAGCAGCCGACGCATCCGGCTTTTGGTGAAAAACCGGCGCATACGGTACATGTTGTAAACAATTTCAATTTCAATTTCGATTTCGGGTGAGCACCACCATCGACACATTCCCCCTCGACTACACCATTTCATTAAGCCACCCCATTGTCTCACAAGGTCACCCATGTGACACGCCATAATGTGCATGTAGACAGTCACGTGAGAGTCAGCGACCACCTCCAAATATACAGCCATAAGTTGGGCGCGCAGACTGTCAAATTCCTGCGTATGCGCTTCCACAGCCACTGGTTCGGTGTCATCGCATCCTCTCGTGACAGCATCGTTGAAAAGGAAGAACGCCTCCCAAACTGCCAGTGCTTCCGCGTAGACATCCTCATTCAGCTCGCCACTGCCGTGGTCTTTAATGGCGATCTTCGTGATAATATCGTAGTTGTCAAGGAGCAGAGGGCATGTCGACCCCGGCCAACTCTCTGCAGAAACGTTCAGCTTCTTCATACCCTTTTCGGTCTGAAGATAGATATCGTCACTGATAATCAAGGATAAATTCTCGTAGCACCACTGTCCAACCTGCTTGAGCTGCTCTTCATCACAATTTTCTTGTACGGTATGAAGAAAAATCTGTGGCACCACCCTTAATAGGTTGTGCAGGATGTCCGCGATGTAGTACATCACGCTAGGCATGGGCATAAAGGGTTGGCGACCTCTGCATTGGCCGAAGTGTTGTTGCTGCAAGGCTTTGCGCTTGCTCGTAGTCATGCCCTCCGTCGATGGGGTCTCACTGGCCACAGTGACAGAGGAAGCACAATCTGCCAAAACAATTACACATATTAGCAAGTCACACAGACACACACAGACACACACACACACAGACACACACACACACACACACACACACACACACACACACACACATACACACACACACACACACAAATCGCAATCGAGTGATATTGAAACGCACCGGGAAAAGGGCAAATATAATCATAGTCTAAAACTACGTGCGCCATCTGCGACATTTCCTGAATCGTTCGTAGAGGCAGTCCACCAAAGGGATCCCAAGCTGACTTTGTCCTGAATAGGTGCTCTTTTCTTGCCTTGCAGTAAATGCACGGTTACTTCGACGAGCACCCACACAGCCCTAGCCATCCGTTAAGCAGCTTGAGGTCTCCACTCATGCATGACTGCACACTATGGTGCCTCCCGTTCACAGTAAGACCTTCAGCGACTAGGTTGTGCATCACCTCTGGAATTCCCGGGCAGCTCCGCATGATGTCCTTGTAGCAATCATCACGAAGATAGAAGGACCATGGCAGGTTGTTCTCCACTGAATTGACGAGAAACCTTCCTTTCCCTATACACCTACCACTGAGCTGTCGTCATATACAATCTATGCACATCATTGTGCACGTAAAATACATTTTCAGTATAACGTATCGACTGGTAATCTGACTATGCTTATAGCATCAATAATACGCAAAGAAAACACCTTCAGCACCACCACAGTCCCATTTGTTCTAGTGGAGTTGAAAATTCCGGAAGTATCGGCAATCACTTGCACCCGCAAAACCTCACAAGGCTTGATCAGTCCTTCCTTCAACAGCCTCCGTGCACGTTGTTGCAACACTAGTGATAGATCCAATGTTGTCGACACTAAGTATGTGGATGATTGCAATCCTACTGCGTTCAATTCCTGCTCTTGGGCTTGTAGCACTGTAGGTACGGTTGGCCATTTGCACATCTGAGCTCCTCATGGCAACACCAATCTCACCATCTCTTCCATGTCCTCATCCCATTTGTGCGTTGTCAGGTTGATAAGACGTTGATATGCATCGTGTGACAGCCTCAGATCGGTGCAAACCTGCAACCCATTTCGCTCCCACATGTCTCTTATCGCATGCAGTGCACGTTCCTCGGCTGCTTTGAACACATGCTTAAATTGCTTAGATTGCAAAATAGCACTAAGAAGCTATGGGTAGTTCGCTAGCAAAGCACCCAAAATGAAACGGGGTGTGTGTGCTGCTCGAACATCACAGGGATGTCCAGCCAGGTCCCCCGCCTCACGCAATTCCTCACCGCTCTCTATCCACATTGCGATCACCCGCCTCCTCCTCGCCGTCTCCGCCGAAGACACGTTGCCAACTGTCGTCGTTACCGATAGCCTGACTCAACCAATTCTCTAACTGTTCAGCTTTGCGTCCGATGTACCTTTGCACTGTCGCGCGTGAAGCGGTATCTCGAAGTTTGTACGACAGCCCGCTCGGTCTTTGCCGCTGATGATACGACCGCCGGCGGCGGTGAGGCTCGGCCTCGGCGTCGTCACTACTACCGCTGTCCTCCACGTCGCTGCTACTCCCACTGTTGTTGGCAGTATTTCCCGGTGCGCCTCCTCGATCGGCGCTATGCTTCAGCAGTATTTGACGTTTCAGCCGTGCCACTTCTTGCTGAATCTTCTTGCGCTTAATCTCTCCCTCGACAATTTGCCTTTCCAGTTCCGATACTTGCGACCGCAGACTTTTCTCACTATCATTATGGTTGTCAACATTCGCTCTCCAGTATCTCTCCGCCTCATTCGAACTAACTACCTTTCGGCGGAGGTCGCGGACGCGTGACTGCAAATTCTGCACGGTTGTTGTTTCACGGATTCTCGCGCGGGCGGTGTCAGCGCGGGATGGTGAGTCGTTGTTGTTTTTGTTGACGATGATGCCGACGCCGCCTCGTCGCTGCCCCACTCCGATACTCGGGCGGCTACCTGCGATGGATACTTCCGCAGCCACGGCATGCTCCCTCGCCTGCCGTCTTATTGCCGCTCGCTGCCTCTTGGACTGAAAAGGCATACTGCCTGCGGGCTTCGACGTGTTGCTGCTGAGAAATGGTATATGTTTTACCGATGGTAAGTCGACATGCCGCAATACGGTAACCATCGCTAGCCCCACTACTGGGCCGCCTATCAAGCACTACCTCTGACAAGTACGGCCACCAATAGGGCGCACACAGTCCGTACGGTTTAGAAAAGACCTAAACTAGACATGGTGGGGTTTGTGGGGCGTTCGGAGGTGTCGAAAGCAGTGTGCAATGTGGTGCAGCGTGCGCATCAGTTAAAATGTTTGAGAAAAGGTCCGTTTTCTGCGTTGTGCGTAAGATTCTGACGTGACCGACGTAAAAAGTCGTTGAACTGCTTGGTGTAGAGATCGTAACTCATGCTGCCTTGCGTAAGGTTGAGCAGAGCGTTAATCGCATCATCTTGGATGTTCGGGAGAAGCGAAGTCTTTCGCAACTCCGCGACAAGCAGGTCAAACGTAGAGGGGATAGCAGCTTGAACTTTCCGATTCAGCCACCAACCATTCAGATGTCCAGAGAACTATGAAGTAACCCAGATAACTGAGTCGTACGAATCAGCTGTAATGCCTAGCAAGAGAAAGCGCTGAGGTTGCGCCTCAAGCTAATCCTCCAAGTTACGGGCATTGTCACTTGACTGAAACGGGGAGTTAATCGCAGCCTTGCGTTGAGTCTCCGTAAGGGTCACAGATAAACCAGCCAAGTTACGCGTAGGCATAGTCATCCCCACACGTAAATCAGTCGGGGTTTCACCACACAACTGATTAATATAACCACGAATGAGCAGCCAGACCGGACCAGAATCGACCGATGAGAACCGGGGCACATGAAGAACTGCCTCGGAATCGTCGTGTCGTCGTGAAAGAGTGCCCGAGACGAATAGACTGCACGACGAAAAGTCTCCCATTGAGTCACATAACCGAAGTGAAGTTACTCGCTCTTATGCTTCACAGCAGGAAGTAACCCCGTCTTGGCGGGCGTAAGATTCAGACCACCGATATCAAGTGTTTCCGGGACGACGTAAGAGCCATCCGGATTAGTCGTCGAGTGAGTTGTAATAGCATGCTCGAGCTAAGGAGGAGTACGTAAGTGGGTCGTAACGAAAGGAAGATGAACAAAAGCCGAGTAAACGTAAACGACATGCTGTCCGTCAGGTAACGCGACTAGAACATGTGCGTCACTTAACAACGTCAAATCATCCGGAGTCAAGGTAAGGCCGGTTTCCTCATATAACTTTCGAACGACAACATCGACATGCTCTTCGTTAGCTGTGACTGAGCCACCCGGAAACTAAGTTTTACCGGTACGAGGCTCGCGTTGTAACACAAGCTTTACGTTCGACAATTTAGTCCCTCCAACGTGAAGTACGACCACCACGAAACGTCCAGGTCCAACAGAAGCCATTTCGAGTCAATCAAGCAACGTCGAGCGAATCAAGAGGTAGCAAAAACGTGCGTCGACCAAAGAGCTCCGAAACCATTGTGGCGGTTAGCCTCCTCAAGCTAAACGCTAGCACAAATCAGTTCTAATCTGTCTTGTTCTATCGTTGCAAGATGACAAAATGATGATGTCGAGAGATGATGTTGAGAGGATGTTTCACTGCTTGTACTTTAGCGGTATATGTTGTAAGTGAACAAAGGAATTGTTAAATGGTTTTGTCACCTCCCTCTACAACATTGGGCTTAAATAGCTTTCTGCCAAGATAGCTTACGCATGCTTGCTTCGCTTACGTGTCAGGCGTTAGGGCTGTCTAACCGTTGTCATATGTCCAGAGACGCGGCTCGTCTAGCATTGAGAATCACGACGCGGCCTCCTTTTGCATCGGAGAACTCGCTTAGGCGCGTCATCTGGCTAGTTAGATTAGCTGTGCGTACTTGTACGTACCGGGAGGTACTGGTCTCACAGTATGCATCAGTAACCTTATGAATATTGCATTAGCGACGTACCCACGTTTGTACGTCCGTCCGATGGAAAAGCACGAATTGGAATTAGTAACGAGTACATGTACAATGTCCTACAATGTACTGTTGCAAGATTGTTAGCGACCGGTTGTTTCATGATACTTAGAGTATGAAGCCGGTAGAGTTTGGCGAAATTGGCGCTACAAGTCCCGACCACCATGTTGTATCCGAATCGCGGCGCCAAGTTCACATAGACTATGGCTTACTCGTTTTGTTGGCACCTCTCGGTACTGCGGGCGCCCTACATGTTTGGGGACGGAAGCTAAGGATGAACCCGGACCGCATATCGAAAGTATTTGTGACGATGGTGCGGTGGATGCGGCAGCGCTGGGGGGGCTGTTGTTGTTTGCGGACTAGAACTTTCGCGGTTGCCTAACTACGTGGACGCCATTAAGACAAGGCATGCCGTCGAAAACTTAGCACTTTTCGGCTTCATCGATTGCGCCCTCCGAGGCACTTGGTGGGTGAAGTATGGCCATGCGTTACCTGGGACATGCGATGTTTGGCACAGCGGGACCATACATCGGGTGTGGAGGGGGGAAATGGCTATGTGCGTGGTGAGGCAGGATGGGCAATTGCCCAAGTTGTAGCACCTACGTGTCCGTAACTTTACAATTTGCTTTACTCCAAATCGAAAAAGACTGGTGAATCTTTACTACAATCTTTACTGCAATCTGTGTCTTTAATGCAATTTGAGACCAAATCGCAATTTGGTCGTACGCGAGGGTGTACGCGCTGACGTGTCGCGACGATGCTGACGTGATTATGCAAAATTTATTGCAAAATGCCGCAAAGGCCACCTAGTAAATATATATATCAAAGCCAACACGTTTCTTATACCTGAAAATACCAAAAACGTTTCGAATAAAGGGAGAACAATAAACGACAAGACAACGACAGTGCGACGGAATTTTCTACCGGTACATTTAGTACGTTTTAGTACGTTTGGGGCGTTTTGGTACGTTGGCATCCAACATCGATTTTTTTGGTCAAATTGAAATTATAGAGGTTTATATTACATTGGGGGCGAGATTAGTCGGGCGTTGCCACGACGCTACAAATTTTAACCGGTAGATTACGCATGCCAGAGTGGTATTAACACAGACATGCGTTACCCCTATATGACGCGCCGAGACACAAAGGTCGTCCACCTGCTGCCTTTGCGCGAGTACAGCTCACCCAACCCTCCCTCCCGATTCCCTCAATTAGCGTACGTACCGGGCCTATGCCCCTTTGCGAGCAAAAACTGTAAGAGATCAACACTTTTGGCAAACGGAGCCTCTCCCTGCTTTGTAAATGAATAAGGTATCCCTCTACTTGTAGCTTGTTGCTACCAGTTGAACACCTTCCACAATAGTGTTGAAGTGAACTCTGCTCCATGCAAGTGCCGTAGTCAAGGATTACTCAAGAAAAGCTTTGGGGAAGAGGCCGTGCTAGGTCTTCACAACTCCCATGAAGTGGCGCTTCATCTTGCCAAGGGCCACAACGGCTTGCATGTGGAATATTGACGGTAAGTGCCTTTCCCACATAGGAAAGTACATAACACATGACAGCGATAAATTTCGTTATGCTTCTCTTACCTTAACAGAACCGAACCAAGCATCCCCCAATAGCGTCATGCCTTCATCACCTGCATCTTCCGCCATTCGTAGCACACGCGCGGTAGACACTTCATGTTCGGCTGCACATTTTTTTCGCGCACGGCGTTCTTCCCCTCTTGCACCTCCATATAGACCATCACACCGGTTGCACAATCGCACATAGTCTTCATCTCTGTCCCGAAGGGTTTTGGCTTGCGGTGAATGTAGGTTATGTTGGGTAGCCGCCTGGCTTGTCTTTGCAAGGTTTATAAGCCGACATGCTTTCATCCATCGTTTGGTAGACCCTTGGTGTAGAACGTCACTCCTATTTGTGTTGAAGTCGTCCACACCATTCCGGAACCATGCCCACGGGTCTAATTGAAATTGAAATTGAAATTGTTTACAACATGTCCCGGCAAACTGGACCGAGTGCTGTCTCACGGGCCACTCTACTTCGCCATACATGAGTTATTAGCAAGTTGGGCCCGGGTCTCTCCGACCAAATACATTGCTTATCGACACACCTATCTGCAATGTGTGTCGATATTCCTCGGGAGTTATATAACTGTAAGCAACCGCAGTAATTGCCACAGTCCCCCCACCTAAGCAGTAACAACGTAATAATTTTGTAATCAAGAAAAACAGATCTAAAAATAAATCCACTTGTCTAGAAATGCAAAACTAAACTGCTGCTCGACCTTCACGATGCACGGCCCGCTCCCGCCGAACCGGGGTGTCGACCGGCCTAGGCCGGTCGGCGTTCGGGAGGGACGACGGGCCAGCCTAATCTAGCTCCCGCGTGACTTCGGTCTTGCCGAAGGTAGGAGGGGAAAGGCTGGCAAAAAACCCCTCCTCGCGCGGTCGCTCGTCGATCCCGCCGCTCCATCCCGTAAACCCCGCCCAAAGGTATTGCCTCGTCCACCGACGCGGCGGTCCTCCGTGTCGAGGTCCCCCATCACCTCGAGGACAAGTGGGGGGGACCGAGACACACAGACATAGAAAAAACTAGCGCTCCTGCCTCCGCGCCTGAATTTTCCCCGCTCATTTCCCCGGTTTTTTCTCTGTCTGGTACCCGGGTACCTGTCGGTTTTCCGGCCTGTGGCCGTACCCTCCCCCCTCTGATCGCGCGTCCACCGAGCAGCCTTTTCTTGAGCGGGGGCCTCCGCGCTCACCCGGGCCCACGCTCAAGGACCCCTAGGAGTATGAAGGTATGTCGGGGTAGTGGGTGTCGAAGAGGGGGGGGGTAGGTCACCGTAGCCGGATCCGGCGGGCCGCGGGCGCCCGGAATTAAACAAAACCCTCCGTGCCGGGTTTTCCGGCGGCGCCGACCCAAAGGGTCGTCGCCGCCAAATCGTGTCGCTCCTCCCGTCGCGACCGTCCTCCTTGCCGTCCCAGCTAACTCCTCCCCCCGGGAGATGACGCTGGACGACGTTCCGGCGCGCTAGTGAGCGCCCTACCCTGGTGCTGCTCCCCAACTAGCTCGACGCCGGGTACGGACATTTTTTTCAGTATCCGAAAAAAGCCCTCCGTACATGGCTTTCCGGCGGCGGCTGATCCTCAGGATCGCCGCCGCCTCCTATAGCCGCTCCTCCGTCCTGTGCCATGTCTTGCCTCAACCCTCGGCAAGGTTCGACCGGCACACGGCTGGTCGACAGCTAGCGAGCGCCCTTTCCTGGCGCTGCTTCCCGGCTCGCCACCACCAGCTCCAACACCCGCCTCCCACCGCTGATCCGGCCGTACCCTCCTCGCCATCAAACGCTGCCGTAGTACAGGCCCCACTCCTAAAAGTAAGGCTGTATCTAGGAGTATCTGTACGCGAAAAAACATATAGGACGGGCTGAGCGGGAGATCTTGGCGCCGGTAGTGCACAGAAATTATTTTTTCAAAAGCCCTATGTACATGGCTTTCCCGACATCTGCTGATCCCACGGATCGAGCTGTCGGCCCTCTTAGCCCCCTACCGTGCCAGGCCTGGCACGGCTACGGGGTTTCCAGCGCCCACCACGGGGAGGTGAGGGGATGCCGACGGGCCTGCGAGCGCACCCCCCTCCGGGGCCGCCGCCGCTGCGCCGCCGGCGGGCGCCGCCCACGGGTCTAGGCTAATCTTTTGTATCTGTGCTTTGCAATATTTTATAAGAGAACGAATAATCTTGAACCTGTGGAATGCCACGTACTTTTTAAATTGTGGATGGTCTCTTATTCCATCAAGCATGTTGTTATTTTCCCACAAATCTCTACCCCTTTGCCCATAGACGGTTCCCGCTGCCATCAAACCCAAGAACCTGACGAACTCAGTTGGGCTGACCTACCTAAAGTCCGCCCTCTTGCTTAAGCATGCATCGTTAATCTTCCGTGGGTCGGCGTGCATGTCCCCGGGGTAGAGCCGGAGTCATAGCTTCAAGATGTCAACTCGTCCGTCCGTCACAAGTAAGCCTTCCTTCATCCCCACCTGGCACCTGCCTCCGACTTGAGCGGCACGCACCGCAATTGTGTATGCATTTGGGTCGTGCTCGGCAGTCAAGTCAAGTTGGAACACCGTCCACGCCGCCATTGTCCTTGATTGACCTAATGTGACGGTGACGCCAGGTACGGGTGGGACCCACGCGGCGCCCTCGACGCCTTGGGAGTCCTGGGCGGTATCGTCGGGGAGAGCGGCGTCGCCCTCGTCGTCGGACGAGTCGCCCTCCATATCGAGGGCTTCGCAGTGTTACCGGGAATCTCCCCCGCGTCGGTAGGTGGCGATATGTCGCTGGAGCCGGAATTAGCGGAGGACCCCCACGACATAAGGTCGATAGGTAGTGTGGGTTCGATAGTCGGCGGACCGGTATCACTCACTACCGACCATGCAATTATTGGTACTAATAACAAAAAAACGTATCCTACCGTCACTAAAGACAGTAAAAAGATCCAAAGTACTACTAAAGTACTACTGACATAAAAAATACAGGGGATGGGTCGGTAGCTCGGATGAGCAACGCCGACCGTCTTCGCTCCGGGCTTGGCCTCCCTATGAGCGATAGACTAGTGACCACAAGGCCCGTCGGACGACGGGCACCGATCACCTCTCCCCACCCGAGCCTCGCTCACCCAGGTCAGTGGATCCGTAGGCACATCAGACGGTACACACTCCAAGGCGCAGCTTTCACAAATTTGAATTCGATTCACAGGCCGGAATCCGCGCCGTCCGCTTCACAAACACCTCGTGTACTATGCTCAATACTACGACACCCCTACGAGTCCAATCCGCCAACACACGCTGACCACTTCAACTCCACATTCCACCCACATCCACAACCTCTACTACACATACATCGAAAAATGCCCATCGACCACCCTGATCCTTCCTTCCAACCACCCGAACTCCTACAAACAGGTCCTCCTCAGGGACCGGAGCCGCCACGCGGGACGCCCGCTCGCTCCACTCAACTCCGCCCTCCAACCGCCCCCTGCCGCCCAAGACTTTGGCCAGGCCTCGGAACCCCCCACTGCATACCAAACTTTCAAGCCCAACTTGACCCATCTGTCCACAAACTCTAACCCCCCTCCCACGTACAGACATATGCAATTGCGGGATCGGCCCGCGAATGCGCCTACCGCGGACCCCTACACCCACAGGAGCTCCCACGCGGGACATCCGCTCGCTCTACTCAACACTGTGCCCCCACCACCCCAAGCCGCCCAGGACCTGAGCACGGCTTTGGCACCCTCTCCTATCAGAAGACTTCGAACGCCTCTGGTCCTCGCCGACCCCGGGTCAACCACTGACCTAGGACGGGCCGCTGACTCTTCGACCCACACAGACGAACAGTACCGATACGATCGTCCCGCTATGTCCCACAGTAAGGAACAGCCTCGCCACCCCCGTCCCCTCCTGCTAGCCTATACTGATAACATCGTCCATAGCGCACCAAACTCGATACCTTTTTCTCGCCTTAGTGCTTCCGAGCCACAATGCTGTAAAATTAGTCCAGTAATGCAACATGGTGAAACTCAAAAGTCGCTTTCTTTAATCCGGAAAAAATATATTATTTACAGGCCTGATTCTCGCCCCTGCACTCACCACCGCCCCGATCTGTTCTCATCCACACCCCCCTCCCCCTGTGCTACTCTCCTACCCCACCAATACACTAACATACACACAGCTTCGCATGCCGCCTGGCCTGTAGCGCTGGCCCGTGCCCTGTACGCTCCCTCTCGCACGAACTCCCCGCCGACCGGCCGACACGACCCGTCCGCCGACGACTCCCATTCTCCTCACCCGCTACCAGCAGCAGACACCACCGCCCCGCTTACCTCTCACCCCCTACTTCATCCTCCTGCTGCCGGCTGCCCTCCTGCTGCTCCCTCGCTCAATCGAACGCTCGCTCCAGTCGCTATGCCCCTCCGATGTCTCATTCTCTGTTCTCTTTTACTTTACACTACAGCCCGCCTAATACGACTCACCCATCAGACACTCGCGCTTACCTGCGATTACCTCACTGTAGACCCTAGTGCAGTCGTTCTCCCTCCCACTTTTTCCACCCTCCATGCTCTGCCCATCTCGCCTGTCGTTACAATAACGACAGCTCTCCCCCTGCTGAGACTAGCCCGCCCGCCCTGCTCTACCCGAAAGCTTAACCGATCACCCGCCCCCCCGCGAATCTACATGCCCCGGAAATATCGCCCCCCCCTTACAGACACGGTCTTGCGGTCCCGTACCCGTAACGTTCTCAGCGATTCACGTATTCCCCCGCCCCTACAGTCCCCACTTCCTTTAGACCTGCTCCAAGGCTTCTCTCGGAAGCCCCGAAGCACTTTTAATACGATATCGACAGCCCCCTCTGTCAGTGCAGCTCCCCACTCTCACCCTCCCCCTAATACCTATCACCCATTGCTTACAACTTTTATATCCCCCCTCCCCTACCCTCTCACAATGTCTCCGCCATCCATACACTTACCGCCCCCTCTTAAGCTCCGACCGACCACCCGGCCCAAGGAGCCTCTACTCCCCGACATGCGCAAAGCACTGACGATCGGACCCTCCGGAGCCTCACACGCTCGCCCTCCACAAGCCTCGGCCGGCAAGGCCGCTTATCATCATTAGTCACCCACAAGACGGGCCTCACGGCCCAGAGGTTCGACCCCACAAACCCCCCCCCACCTCCCTCCCTGACATCCGACATCATATCGTTACTACTCCGTATTCGCTTCGGTCCTCACTCCCGGCCCACTTTACCTCTACCACGTGTGGCGTCAAATTACACAACTACCTCTTTGACTTAAATCTCGAATATGGCCTACCCACCCCCATTGGAAACCTAGACTCCTCCGCGGTGCTCTCTTTCCAATGGGGACACTACCAAGACCTCTCAAACTTATACTGCATTGCTACCTCCCTATCTAAACTCCACTCCACGGCCTCGGCCTCGTACACCGTAATCACCAATACCGAAGTTGATAACTTCCACCAACATAAGCTCTACCCTAGCCAATGGACTAACCTCTCTAATCGAGGCTCACCCCCCCACCCCGGCACACCCAACCACTCCTTAATTATCCTCACATGGCAACACTCTCACTTCGGTCTCCTCCACCTCACCCACTCCTCAGCAACCTGGGTGGACTCCCTCCACAACCCCCCCCCTCCAAACCTCCTCACTCGCTCCCTCGCCCTTCTCGCCTCTTGGAACTCTTCCCCTCCCCCACCTGTCGGTGACCTACGCATACTAAACCCCCCTCGCCAAAACGACACATCCCACGCGTGGTCGTGCGGAACCCACGCCCTCCTTCATACCTACTACATCACTACAGCACCCCCCGACCACTCCTATAACCCTCCTCCCTTCGACCCTCGCACTACTGTCTACTCCCTACATACACTCATATGGCACCACATCTTCCGCTCCACTCCCCTCCCGGTCGGACGCTCCCAACTCCTTAACACCCTCCATCCCGATCAAACTTCCCCCCCTCTTACGCCACCTCACCTCCTCCAACCCCCCCCACCATCCCCCCCCCCTCCTCACACCATGCCCCCCTCCCCCTCCTTCCACCCCCCTCTTCCCCGCAACCGTCCCCACGTCACTCTCCCAAACACCTCTCTCCCCTCCCCCATCCTCCCAAACCGCCACGTAACATGCCCCCCCGAAAACCCTCCCAACCCCCCCGTCCCTCACCCCTCACCCATCCTCCCACACCATCTACCACAACCACTACACCTCATCAACCTCAACACCAGAGGCCTACACACTTCCATCATGGACGTAGAATACCTAGCCACCACCCACCACCCTGACGTCCTCATCCTCACGGAAACCAACCACGCCACCCACAAATCCCGATGGCGTATTGCCCTCCCCCAATACCTCCTCAAAAGCTCTCGACCATGCTACTCATCTGTGCCCCTACCCAACGCAGGCGTTCTCTTCGCGGTCCGCAGAGAGTCGTTCCACTCTGCCACTGTCCTTACCCCACCCTCCCACCTCATCCCACATATCGCGGGATTAAAACTCGTCCCTCACTCAGGCGACCCTTACCTCCTCCTCGGAGCCTACATGCCGCAGCTCCACAGCAACCAACTAACCCACCTATTCGCGGAGGTCGCGGCATGGGGCCTCCGCCTGACGGACGACCACCCAACTCACCGTGTCCTTTGGGGCGGCGACTTCCAAACGACCACCACACAAGGTACAGGCAACCCCGCCCTCACCTCCCTACTCGAATACCACCTCCGACCACTCCACCCCCCCCTCCCCACCTTCCCCCGTAGCGGAGGCTGCCTCGACCACTGGCTCACCCCTCCTCCCTCCCCCCTCAGCCTCAACCCGCCTGCATGCTCAACTTTTACCTCTCCCTCACACTTTTCCGACCACTCGGCGATACACCTAGTTATTCCTGCCCCCTCCTCCCTAGTCGCTCGTCCACCCTCGGCCCACAACCCACCTCACACTCACCACACCACCCGCAAACTCACCTTCAAACTCCCACTACAACCGCACCACATTACATCATACCAACGTAGCACACCCTCCCTTATCAACCGCACGGCCTCCCTCCACGCAGAAATTCTCAATACAACCCCTTCCAAGGCCTCTCCCGATACCCTCGACACCCTAGCCTCGAAATTTACCGCACTACTCTCCCAACATATGGACCACGCAGCCACCATATGGCCCCTCCTACCCCCGAAGAAACCCCGCCCCACTACCTCGTCCATTAACCCCACCTGGCTATCTAAAAAAACACGCAGACTCATTCGCAAACTCCGCAGATGTAGCACCAACGGTGGCCCCCTACCCCTAGCCCAAACCCTCTTGCAAACCTCTGACTATCTTTCCCCTACCGATATCCATCAACAATGCCAAGCACGCATACGCCTTCTACTCCGAACGACCACCACTGATATACTCCAAAAGATTAAAACCCGCACCAATACTGCCTACGACGCCTCCCCAAAATCCTCCCACCGCCGCTTAAAAATTAAAAGTGGCCTCCTCCCCGCGACCACCGCAACTTCAACTCTCCACCGCATTACCAAGCCCGATAAAACCACAGCATCCTCCCCCTCAGCCGTCATTAAGGCGGTCCACTCCCACTTCACCACCGAACTCACGCGAGCCACCCCGCCCGACCTACCCGTACCCCCCTGGGAACACCATGACAACCCCGACAACTACACCATCGAACCCCGAGGGGACCCCACACTCACTCTCGCCGACATGATTACCCGTGATACATTTGATAAAACCCTCAACTCGCTAGGCACAGGCAAGGCCCCCGGCCCCGACGGTATCCCCAATGAAATAATCAAGTTCCTACCCCCGGAGACCCGCTCCGCCCTCTACTCTCTCCTATCCCTCTTCGCCCATAACTCCTACACACCCCCTGAATGGTGCCATAGCACAACATGCCTCCTACATAAAAAAGGTGACCCCACCCTCCTTGACAACTACCGCCCCATCGCCCTCATGAATAACCTTCTTAAGCTATGGACCGCACTAATCAAAGACGCAGGCTCGAAATACGCCGAAACCCACGGCATCCTCAGCGACCAACAAGACGGCTTTCGACAACACCGCAGCATCCACGACGCCCTCTCCTCCATAATCATGGCCATGGAGGACGCGAAACTCCACAAAAAAGATATCTACGTCATGTACGCGGACTTCAAGGGCGCCTTCAACGCAGCAGACCACCGCATCATGTTCAAACACATGAGACAACTCGGTATGCCCTCCACTTTTGTAGATACATGCGAACACCTCTACGGAGTCTCATCTACAGACTACATTACCCCATACGGTCCCACCCCCTCCATAGACATAAAACGAGGCACCCTACAGGGCGACACCCTCTCCCCGTTCCTATTTACCCTATTCCTTGAACCCTTTCTACGTTGGCTCACTGTGGGTAGCCGGGGCTATCGCCCAGGGCCCCCCGCCACTAACGTCGACCCAACAGAACCCACAGCCACATACCCCGGACACGGATTCGCGGACGACCTCAGCCTAGCCACGGGCTCGACCCCAAACATGGCCATCCAACTAAGGAAACTCTCCCTCTTCAGCGCCTACACAGGTATGACCGTCAACATCCGAAAGTGCTGCATTACCGGAGCCCTTTGGCGCACAGGCAACGCCCTCTCCCTTGCCAACATCACACTCCTCACATCCCGCCTCCAAACACAGTTCATCACCATCAACTCCACCCCGGCACCCATCCCCTCCATAGGCCCCTCGGACACATACCGCGTCCTTGGGGTCGAACTCAACACCTCCCTCACCTTCACCAAACACTGGCACGAACTCAAACGCACTACCACATCCCTCATCAACGCCCTCTCCTCCTCCCTACTAACCCAGTCCCGCAGAATTCGCGTCATCCGTGGCCTCCTACTCGGAAAACACTTTACCCTCCAACTCGGCCTCTTCAGCGACTCCCAATTGGACACCCTCGAAGGTCAAATATGCCGCGCCCTCCGCTCCGCCGTCTCCTCGGTACGTAACCTCCCCCGCACAGCCCTACACCGGCCTACCTCCGACCTCGGCTACGGCCTCCCCTCCCTCAGAGCCCATACCGCACAACTCACTGTCTGCCACCTCCACAAAATACTGAACTCCCCCGGCTATAGGGGCCACATGGCCAGAGCCCACATACACAACATCTCCACAACATACTCCCACTGGCCCACTGAATCGATAATGTCAGGCAGTCTATCCCCCCCCACGCTCAGAAGCCTAGTGCGCGCCCAACGCGACGCCGGTACCATGTTTCACAACATCCCCCCCCTCTCCCTCACCAACCCCATTGCCTCCACACTCCGCACCCATTTCACCAACCAGGACGCCGCACTCCTCACATCCCTCAGAGACAGAGCCACACATATCACAGACCCACACACATACAAACAAGCATACCACGAATTCTCACCCCGCAAGACACACACTTCCCTCCTTCCCCGTCTTAACCCCCTCTGGCAAAATCACATAACCGAATGGTCACAAGTCCTCCTCCGCGCCACCCCCTCCTCCTTCATCCTCAAATCCTGCCAGTCCATCACCAAACTCACGGGGTCCAACACCTCCCTCACTATCCCAATACGCCTACTCGCCGCAGTCCTCACCGAACCCACCGACACTGTCCACAACCGCCTCCCCGTCACAAACCTCAACCCCAAACAAGCATCCCCCCCCACCTCTCTCCACCCCTCATGGGTTCCCCTCCTCACGTCACACCTCCCCCGCCCTCCTCACACTCTCTCCCCCTTCACCCACTCCTCCCGCACCAACACCTACTCCCCCACTGCACCCATCACGCACATAGACACAGAATACCTCTCCCCCTCAGACCACCATTTCCCCCCCTGCGACGTAACGCGAATCATCTCCAAACACAAAGACACAGAATACGGACAAACCCAATACATGGTCGAATGGGCCCCGGAACACCTAACGGAATGGGATATACAACTCCAACTGGACGACGGCTTCCGACTCATCTCTTCCACCCCCACCTCGGTAAACCTACCCACCCCCACCCCCGCCGATTGCTCCATATGCCACAACCCTCTGCACTTAGAACCCACCTCCACCTGCAGCACATGCCCGCACTTTGCCGTCCACTCCCAATGCCGCCCCGCCTTAGGCCCCGCCTCATGGCAATGCGACTGGTGCGCTCGCGGCAAACAACACGACCTCACCCGCCTCCACGAGGTCCAGTGGGCGCCTTGCCTTCAACTACACGACACCATCAGTGAGACCCCCTCCGGCCCCACCGCCCTCACCGCATTTAACTCCGGCTTTGTCCCCTCCACCACACCCATCCTGCCAGAACCCGGACCGCCACCTTGGACACACCACCTTATCACATTCAACCACACCCCCATCAACCCTGACCTCGATATGCTCCCAACCGGTAAATTCGCCATCCACACACACCCATCACTCCACGACACAACCATACTATGCACCCCCGACGGCCGCGCGGTAACCACCCTTAACGGCCCCCGCGTCCGCCACCTATACCAACTCTTTCGCCCCGACCTCTCCGACCATACATTCGAAGAGGAGGTCTACAACCTCCTCACTCGCCTAGGCTCCCGCTCTGAAATCCACTCTCCTACACCCGCCACCACCACCCGCAACAGATGGGCCACCAGAGAAGACCTCCTCTCGGCTCTCCGTCACACATTCCACATCCAGACAGAACTCTACTCAGACCCCCTCAATAAATCACTCCACTCGCACACCTACCACTCACTCTACCCCGAAGACATAGTCTTCTCATCCAGCGGCAGCAATGCCCCACACACATGGCAAGGCATCAACATCGCCAACCCCGAATACGACCACGAATGCATGCGCCGAGCCATGGAACATGCAATCACCAGCGCACACCGCACAGCCTCACACACCCCCTGCGCTACCATCCTCATACTCCCCCGTTGGGAACACACCCCATACCGCCACTCCAAGTATATCAACTCCCCCTACACACATCACCTATACACCCTTCCCAATGACGCGAACACCTTCTTACCCCCAGACCAACACACAGGCCACCCCACCCCTACCCCATTCGGAACACGCTGGATGGTCGACATCTACCTAGTAGCTAACTCCCTCGCACTCCCCACCCTACCCTCACACACTGCCATGACCGCACTCCACAACACCCTCGAGTCCATATACGACACACACCTCCCGAACCCCACCATCACCATCCCACCTCCATACCGCACAGACTCCTACTCACCTCACTCCGCAGGCATATACTACTTCCCCCCCAACCCCACTCACCCCCTTACCTACCCCCTCCAAGAACGCACACAACTAACATACTCCCCCACCAGAGGCACTCTTGCTTGGAACTGGCAGGACTTCGTATACACAGACGGCTCGAAAAAAGGAAGCAGCTCCCCTCTAGGGGCCGCAGCCACCCACCCAGCCTCGGACACCAACGTCAAAATCCTGGTGACCTCTACCCCTCCCTCCCATACTATCAATCGAGCCGAACTAGCTGGCATTGACGTAGGCCTCCAACTAGGCCATACCCACCTCCTAACTGACAGTGCGTGCTCCCTCCGTCTCATACAAGGATACCTTAACTGCCCCTCCGCTTATAGGCACAACATCCACCGCGACACACTCCTCTCTATCACACGCACCATCATAACCCGCTGCAACGCAGGCATCCGCACACATCTCGGGAAAATTAAAGCACACAACCACTCACTCGGCAACGACCTCGCTGACGCACTCGCTAACCAGATAGCGGATGGTCAAACACCAAACACCACATACAACACAGGCTCGGACGTGTCCATCGGTCACTGGACCTGGCCTTACACCCTCATACCACAGACTCAAGGGGCACCCATACCATACATATACACAAACCTCAAAGCCGACGCACACACCCACAGCTGCAAACACACACTTACACCCCTCTCACAGACATCCAAACACGGCGCCCTCCTCGCCCGCGCCGCGGCAGACGGCGCCGACTTCACCTTCCACAAAAAACACACAACACTCACCAACACCCAATTCACCCACAAACAAGAATTCATATGGGGCGTCCACAACACCCGCCTCCTCACTCACAACCCCACCATGCGCTGTCCCATGTGTGGCCAATTCACCAGCAACGGCCACATGGCCGGTAACTGCCCATCCATGTCGGGCCTAAGACAGGACCGTCACAACAGCGCGCTACAACTCCTACTATCCCTCCTGGAACGCCACAACGGAGGACGCTGGGAGACTATCACTGCAGACTTCGGTAACAAACCCATCAAGTCTTTCACCCGCCCCACCCCCACCTACACCCCTCTTGACTGTCACCCCCCGCACCCCACCCACATGCCCACCCGCCTTGTTGACGCAGACGAAGGTCTCTCGCCCGACTCCCTAACCTCGTGCCCCGCTATCCTCCCCCCCGAAATCCTCCCTCCTGCACTCCGTCCCCCGGCGTACAAACCCGATTTCATACGCCTCCTCGAACCTCGCTACGTCGGTCACAACAACGGCCGCCGCCGATACTCATCTATCAGGAAAATACAGATAGGGGAATGGAAATACTGCACCGACCACAACCTCTCACACACAGCTAGCTTGATTAGGGACAAATACACACCCCTCGCAAATGCCATCCGAAACCACTGGCCAGGTACCGAAGTCGACATCTTACCCATAGTCATGAGCCGCACGGGCACTCCGCACTCGTCCACCATAGCAAGTCTCACCTCTCTCCTCACCCTCCGCACCGACCCTCCCGACAAACTAGTCACCAAAGCACGACTCGACACATCTCGCATCCTTTCTTCACTCCATGCACACACCGTCCAATGGCTGCATTATCTCCTCCTTGTCTACCGCACCAAATCACGCACGACCACTCGCCGAGCCTCCGCATAACGCACCTCCCCAAGCCATTCTTGCACACCGCTTTTAAACCGCTTCAGACCCTCCCCGGGGGGGAGTAAAACCCCCGACCACACTTGGAGAGGTTGGACATAGGTGGTTCACGGTCTAGCCCTGACTTGTAAGTTCCCTGTTTGACATAGTTGGGAGGGCCCAGAGACAGCAGCCGACGCATCCGGCTTTTTGGTGAAAAACCGGCGCATACGGTACATGTTGTAAACAATTTCAATTTCAATTTCAAATTTGTGCAGTTCCAAGCTGCTCCGCTGGTGTTGTCTCCCCCAAATTCACATCCGGCTCGTCCTCAATCGACTGAGAATTGATATCGCCCGATGTATGCTGCTGCGTCTCCCCTACGGAAGTGCTGAACTCCCCCCTCGCCACTTCTGGCACCTCACGAGGAGCCTCATCCACCGGCTGTGTCTCCCCCACGGATGTATCGGGCTTCTCCCTAGCCGCCTTATCAGAGGTGCTGTCATCACCAGCCTCGGCATCTAGCATCTCACGTGCGAGACAACTCTCCCCCATGGAGATGATAGCACTCTCGTCAAACACCACATTCCGGCTGCTCACCACACGTCGGGTGGTGGGGTTGTACACCAGCCAGGCCGGGGACTCGGGTGCGTAGCCCACAAACACACCTTTCCATGCACGATGGTCCAGTTTGCGGCGCTGCGACTTGTCCACGTGGACATAAGCCGGACAGCCAAACACCCGCATGGAACTCAAGTCAGCCGGTCGACCCGTAACAAGCTGGTACGGAACGCCACCAGCTCCACTGCTGCACACCCGATTGCGGATATGCACCGCTGCCGCCATAGCCAATGCCCAATAGGACTTCGGCAGCCCAGCATGCCGAATCATAGACTGTGCCATCGGAACCAATGTGCCCCACTGCCGCTCGATCCGACCATGTTGCCAATGAGCGTAGGGGGCAGTGACCTCTAGGGCGATGTTGAACTCGTCCAATAAGCTCCGGAACGCAGCACCAAGAAACACAGCGTCGTTGTTGACCCGAAGCCGGCGAACTGTGTACCCCAGGGAGCGAATGGTGGTCAGCATCCGGCGGAACGAAGAAGTGGCCTCGTCCTTGGAGCGCAAGGCATCATGTAGCACGAAGCGGCTGCGGAAGTCAACTGCGCCGAAGCTGTAGCGCCTCCCACCCAAGGATGGAACACTCATCGGGCCACAAAAATCCACACCAATCACCTCAAACAGTCCAACATCTCGGCGTGCAGGAGCACGAGGAATATTGCGGACTTGAGACTTACACACAACGCAGGTCTCACAGAATCCCAACTTCTCGTGTGATGCGTAGCCCAAGCCTTCCACATGACCTGTTAACAGCTCGTCCATCTGAGGCTCCCCAATGTGACCGAGTCGGGAATGCCACAGCCGCTTCCCCGATGACGCGGTGGCCGCCGAAGCCGTAGCACGCGCTGGAAGAGCAACCGTCGCAGGCAGCCAGATCAATCCGTGGGCTCGCTCCATGGGAATCTTAACACCACCACCATGAGCTGCGTGAAGCTGAAGATGGTCCATAGGATCCGCCAACAACACGCTATGACCCTGCTGCCGCGCCTGAGTGAGGCTAAACAACCGATGATATGTATGTCCAAGACGCACGACGGGACAGCTAGGGAACGTGAAGCACATGGCGCAACGTGGCAGGAATCTTCGTACCGTCTACAGCCGGCACAGTGATGCGGATAGTGCCAACGCCCACAGCAAAAGCACTGATGCCCTTCACCCACAGCCGGTCAGACAGCGCACGATAGTTCACGAAGTCATCACGTTTGCTGGTCATATGATGGTTGGCTCCACTGTCGGCCATCCACATCCAAGTCTCCCCCTCATTCATCACCATGGCTCGTGCATCACTGAACGACCTAGCATGACTGGCAGTAATGTCTAACCCAGCAGGGAAAGCCGCTTGAGACTCGAAACTCGCAGAATTACCACTAGCACGCCTTTCCGGGCACTCTGACCGGCGATGGCCCTTCTTGCCGTAACTCAAACAAATGCCGCGGAAGGGTCGGACTCCGCCAGCTCCCACAGCCACACCACGTGAGTTCCCAGGGCCATGCATGGAATGTAGCTGCTCTTGAAGATCATGGACCAGGCGCTTCAAGGATTCAGCAGAGGTGTCACCGGAAAAGGCCGTGTGCTCACCATGTGGTGGGCGCGTGTCATGATTGGGACGCGGACGGTGTCCTTTGATAGACAAGGATGAGACATTGCTGAAGGTGACAGACCTTCATCGGCTTGTAGAGTGTGTAATCATTCTATTTCACCCATCAACTTTGTCAGGTTATGGGCCCTCCTTTTGCTCTCGGTTGGAGTCGACACGCTTGACTGGAACCGTTACCTTGAGCTTCTTTTCGGCGCGAGTCTTGGGCTTCTATTGTGCTACACGATCTTCAAGAGTGGCTGGGTCGCAAAAGCGGTTGACTCTCTTTGCAGGGTGGTTGCCTTCGAATTCGGGCTGGTAGCGACTTTCCTGTGTTGCTTGGAGCCTAGAAACCACCGACCGTTTCACTCGCTTGAACAACGCTTGTTCAGTTGCCTGTGCTTTGGATTTTCAGCCTGCGCCTTCATTTTCATATTATTGGATCCAATATCTGGGTTTTAGGCGTCTTTCCTCGCGTCGCTGGGTTGTTTGAGTGGGAGTTGGTGAGACATCTTGCAATAGTGTACTATCACCCGTGTACGACGTCGTTCGACTGGCCTTCCAAGGCCATAGTCCGCCTACCTACGATGTTCTAAGTCGGGAAGTACAGCTCGTCGGGAATTTCTCGCAGTCCTCGTCCATTTTCGCTCCCCTGGGTTTTTGGCTTTCACTTGGTGAAGGATCCTTGCTCGGTGTACTATCCATTTGTACGACGAACCCCGACAGACCACTTGAAACCGGTTTCCGTCTGCTTTGGCTGTGTAGACTCCGGAAGTACAGCTCCGCCTTCGGTCGGCGCCGTGTCGTGCTCGTTCTGAAGCTCCGTTGACCGGACCTTGACCGTCCCCTTGAAGGCCTGCCGGGCAGTGGTTGCTGACAATTTTCGTCGATTTTTCGGCCCTTTCCGGAGCTGTCGAGATATAGTACCCATGGATTCTGTCAAGCTTCCCAAGTTCAGTGGAGAAAGGAGAGACTTTGATGTCTGGAAGAAGAGGTTTCGTGCCTTTGGATTGATGCAGAGTTGGGCACCGGCTCTCCTCGAGAACGACGCCGCTACCACGCAACAACACCTCGACTTGTACTCTACTTTGATTCTGGCGTTGCCTGAGGACGATCTCTCAATTATTGAGAATGTCCATGAAGTTGACGAGAACTGCGGCCTCAAGGCGTGGACTGCGCTGGTGGACCACTATGAAGACGATGGCATCTACCGTCTGGCTGAGCTGTTGCAAGATATGGAGAAGGCCCATGCAGACGATGAGACTAGTCTCCAGTATTTGAACCGGTTGGTCCGACTTCAACGCCAGCTAGCCCGTGTGGGGGAGGACGTTCACGACCGACGGGTCATCATGTACTTTGTGAAGGGTCTACGTCAAGAGTACCACTCCATCACAGACACATGGGACGTCCACAGCCTCAGTATGGACGCCGTCAAGCGAGACCTGGGTGACATGAGTGAGCTAGTATAGCCCAAATATTCCATCTCTTGAAGGCCGAAGAAGCATTTCTTAAGACGTAGCTTCAAGCCCTCCTCTTGAAATCGTTGTAAAACAAG
>JAPMLY010001408.1:0-104635 GCA_026401115.1 Tetraselmis chui
CAATGCACGACATTTTCTGCAGGTACATTTGGTACGTTTTTGGTACGTTTCGGTACGTTTTGGTACGTTTAGGTACGTCGGCATGCCGCGTCGGATTTTTTGATATGAAGCTATCCCTAGAGGGAACGAAGAGGTAAGTAAGCTTGTAGCGTACCCGCAGTGTGTACTTGCAGTGGTCGATTTCCACTACAAAACATATACGCGGGTACTTTCAACCCAATAATACACTATTCCAAGCGCACCCTGGTACAGATTGTACGCTGGTCCCCCTTGGTAAGCTTTTCAAGTCGACAATTACGATGCTCTGCTTAGCGAGCTGCACGTCGTTCTCTTGAACTGATTTTATTTCAGTACACATAGTACACAATAAGCTGCTCAAAAAGTAACACGCGACTGAAAAGATTTGCGCTGTTGCTGCAACAAGCTCCCACAAACCACCAAGGCAAGAGCGTGCCTGGGCGGAATTAATGTGAATTGGACAGAGGCTGAGGTGCGCTTGTGCGCTACGGCAAGGATTCGTGGTGTAAGTTTGTACTAATATGATATGGACGTTAAGACTTCGACGAGGAGTGCATGTACTCACCGTCGCTGCAAACATGAGCAATATGAGCGTCGGGTCTTGAAGCTGCTCCCACACCATGGACCAAAAGCTCTTGGGCGGCAACGAGGGCATACGGTTGGGCCCGTAAGTCTCGATGCGCTCATTCAGGGTTGCACTACTGATACCCGTCGTCACGTCGGAATTTATCTTTGCGGCGATCCCCTTAGCACCGCCAAGCTGCCCAAATGTCTTGACGTCCTTGTCCTGTGGAACCGTAGCACACGATCGAAAAACATTAGAGCCCACACATGTGACGGAATTATTAGTATGATTATCACGGAATTACGGGCACAAAAGGTAGCAGGCGTCTGGCGCGCCAAATGAAGTAAAACGATACAAAGGCTGTGTAAAAATCTCGACTGACACATACAATTCTAAAGCAGTTCCACTGATCACACTAAAAGCACAACGAGCGTTGAACCCGGATATTGTGCCATTCGGATGAGCTCAAAAGCCCGATTAGAAATTCCGGAGCCTACCTCATTCAGCTTGTCGAGCTGCTCTAGTGTGAGTTGGAATCCCATACTGGCAATGTCGACCAGCGTGGAGCTGCAGCGTTTGACGCGCACTCTCACCCGTAGTTTCAGCACCGATGGACCAGGCGAACAGAGGGTCGCACAAACGGCGTATGAAATTCGTTTCAGCCACAACTCCAATGAGAATGCACACTGCAGCTAAACTTGCGAGTGAGCTAGCTTTAGTAGGTTTTGGAGTTACGTTTGTTTTCTCGGCTCAACGGACATCCGGAGCCCGTCACAGCGCCACTCTCGCGATATTTGGTCTTCTGCGATTTGCGGCGCTTCTGTCAGGCCCGGAACATCACTTGATTTATTCGGGCAGTTTAACGAGCACTTAATCAATTTGTGGATAAATATGTAACTGATGTACCATAATTTGTTTGTTATAATATTCCTATCCGTAGATAAGTTAATTTCCCACAACCCTTCCACAAACCAACTCTCAATGTCGATGGTACAATTTCAAGCAGATACCGCCACCCGCGTACCGCGGGTAATTTACATTACTTTAACCTGTACCCGTACAAATGCCTCACGAATATCGGTAAAATGTACAACGGATGCGCGCAGTCCGTTGCTGAGATGCGCTGCGAGGGTTTGGCTTCCGCGTGATTGTAGTGCCATTTCAGTACAAGTACGTCGGATTTGGCGTGTCGGACCTTTGTTTCACTGCCAGCGCAACTGCTAGCGCAGGCTCGAAGGCCCGACCCTGAGGAACCGCGCGGCACACATAGCCCCGCCCGCGAAGTCGTGAGTATCAGAAGTCCCTCCTGCATCTCGATATCTATGTAGTAGAACACCGACTGGTTCCCGTCAGTACCACTGCGATAAAGGCAGTCAGTGCGCAGACTATCCCGCCACACCGCATTAACGACCCCTCCGGCGATAAGACCAGACGTGCCCGCTTGCCTTACCGAGTTGCGCAAGGCGACCAAACTCTCTATAGTGCCCCGCCCCTATCGAGGGGTAAGGGGGGCAAATTTCACGACGATGACGGGATTTCAGCTAACTCTGGAGCAGCTGGACAAGCTAAATGAGGTAAGAAGTTTTGTTGTTCCCTCGGCGCTGCAAAGTTGTTTTTATCTTTATTGAACTCTGTTGATATCCGGCTGAGCGAGCGAGGAGCCAGTAAATCAAGAAGGGTGGCACTCAAAGTCGTTTGCCAGCTTGTCTAGGCCGTCACCAATATGCACGAAATTCTTGTCGCGATGTTGGGTGTTCGATTACTGCGCATGATACTCACTATTTGGCTGGCCCCGGCAGGACAAAGACGTCAAGACTTTCGGGCAACTAGGCGGTGCGAAGGGCATCGCCGCCAAGATAAACTCCGATGTATCCTCCGGCATCAGTAGCGCAACCGTCAACGAGCGCATCGAGACCTATGGACCCAACCGCATGCCATCGTTGCCCCCCAAGAGCTTCTGGTCAATGGTATGGGAGCAGCTTCAGGACCCGACGCTCATCCTCCTGATGTTCGCCGCGACGGTGAGTCCGCACTTCGGTCTACTGAAAGTCTGAAAATCTGCCTACGCCCCTGCCCCTGTCGTCCACTTCTGTATGATGGGTCTCCCACTCTCCTAGCACATGCCCATAAGCATGAGCTCAATCGAACGCTTTCCTTGCTTCCTGCGGTTATGACGTGTAACTCCCAACGCACTTCATGCAATTCAGAATACTTGAAAAATTGTTCTTCTCTATTCCTGTTTCGTCGAAGTGCCAGCGTCTCCCTACTTCCGCAGCAGATCGTTCTCTCGCAGATTCGTCCTTCATAATAAAATCAGACGACCCTTACAGGCATTTAGATTTTTATTCGTTGGGTTAGATAGTAAGCTGTCGATAGTCGTTCTCTTTTCGCCAGGCCATTGACCCGACTTTTTTTACGCCACTCACAATAATAAAACGAAGTTTAGTGTGCTTTTACGCGTTCCGACCGCACCTTCCGGGTGCAGTCGCTTCTCGTCGACAGTTTCCCGCCTCTATATCCACATCGTGCTCTGCTCATAACTTCCGACTAAGATCGCGCGAAAGTCTTAGACTCTTCTGTATTATGTAACACCATCACTGGTACGGATCGACACCCACGTCGTCGTCCGAGCCCTTGAGTTTTGCCGCCAATTATTTTGTGTTGTGCCTAACACTGGAGTTACCCCCTTTACCCAAATGACCGACTCGGCTTCTCTTCGCACCTCGCCCCTCCCCCCTCCCGCTCCCAGATATCCACCGTCATGGGCGTGGCCATCCCGGAGGAGCGCGCCAAGAACGCGTGGATCGAGGGACTGGCGGTGTGGGCGGCGGTGGTACTGGTGTGCAGCGTCGGCGCCTCCAACGACTACTCCAAAGAACTTCAGTTTCGGAAGCTGAACAGCAAGAAGGACGAGATCCCCATCACCGTGGTGCGCGACGGTACAGACAAGCAGGTGCTGAGCACGGAGCTGGTGGTTGGCGACGTGGTCATCTTCGATGTCGGCGACAAGGTGGTCGCAGACTGTGTGTTCATCAACGGCAACGACCCCAAAATGGACGAAGCCAGCCTGACGGGCGAGACGGAGCCGATCGACAAGACGGACGACGCGCCGTACTGCCGGAGCGGGACTCAAGTTGTCGAAGGTAACGGCAAGATGCTGGTCATCGCGGTGGGTCGACACAGCGAGTGGGGCAAGACGCTTGCGCTGGTGCAGACAGAGCAGGATGAGACGCCACTGGAGGAGAAGCTGACGGTGCTGGCGACTGCAATCGGCAAGATCGCCTTCGTCATCGCCATCCTCTGCTTTTCCTCCCTCTTCATCCAGTACTGCTTCACGCTGCAAGGGTGGCCGGAAACGGGACACCAGTGGAACAAGGTGCTCCATATGTTTACCCTGGCAGTTACCCTGATTGTGATGGCTGTTCCGGAGGGTCTTCCGCTGGCGGTCACCATCAGCCTCGCGTACTCCATGACGAAAATGCTCCAAGACAACAACTTTGTTCGCGTGCTGGCGGCGTGCGAGACCATGGGCGGGGCCACCGCGATCGCCTCCGACAAGACGGGCACGCTCACGGAGAACCGGATGACGGTGGTCGAGGGCTGGTTTGGAGGCGTGAAGGTGAACCAGGTGCCGGAGAGCGCCGACGTCGGGGAGAAGATTCGCGAGCAGCTTGCACTCGGGTGCGCTGTGAATTCCAAGGCGCTGCTCATTGACGGCGCCGGCGGGCGGGTGGACTTTGTGGGCAACCGCACCGAGTGCGCGCTGTTGATGATGGTCCGCAACTGGGGCGTCGACTACAAGGCAGTTCGCGAGGAGAACCCAATGGAGAAGCTGTACGCCTTCAGCAGCGACCGCAAGATGGCGAGCGCGCTTCTCAAGACAGCCGACGGGTACCGACTTCAGAACAAGGGCGCCGCGGAGATTGTACTGCAGCGCTGCGTGTCGTATATGGACTCCTCCGGCGAGAGCGTGCCGCTGTCGGACGCCACCAAGTCAGAGCTGTTGGATGGAGTGGTGACGGAGATGGCGGCTCGCGGGCTGCGCACACTGTGTCTCACCTACACCGACTTTCCAGCCAACACGCCTGCGGAGACTTTTGCAGAGCCGCCCGAGCACGACCTCACCCTCCTGGCGATCGTTGGCATCAAAGACCCGGTGCGCAAGGAGGTGCCGGACGCGGTGCTAACCTGTAAGCGCGCTGGTATCAGTGTACGAATGGTCACTGGCGACAACATCCACACCGCGAAGCATATCGCACGCGAGTGCCACATCCTTACCGACGGCACCGCAATGGAAGGGCCTGAGTTCCGAAAGCTCGCGGCCGCCGACGCTATTGCGGATCGACTGCCCGAGCTGCAGGTGTTGGCGCGGAGTACCCCGGAGGACAAGTACGTTCTGGTCAGCGCGTTACAGGCTGGCGGCGACGTTGTGGCGGTCACCGGCGACGGCACTAACGACGCGCCCGCGCTGAAGAAGTCGGACGTGGGGCTGAGCATGGGCATCGCCGGGACGGAGGTGGCCAAGGAGGCGAGCGACATCGTGATCCTGGACGATAACTTTCAGAGCATCATCATGGCGGTGCTGTGGGGACGCAACGTGTTTAACAACATTCGCAAGTTTTTACAGTTTCAGCTCACCATCAACGTCTCAGCGGTGCTCACCACCTTCATCGCCTCTGTGATCCGGAGCGACAAGGAGCCGCCGCTCAATATCCTCCAGCTTCTGTGGATCAACATGATCATGGACAGCTTTGCCGCGCTTGCTCTCGCCACCGAGGCACCCGCGCGCAGCCTGCTCGACCAAAAGCCGAACGGTCGCGACGCGCCACTCATCAGCAGCCGAATGTGGATTCACATCGTGGGGCAGGCCGCCTACCAGATCGTCATCGCGCTCGCCTTTATGTTTTTCGTTCCCACCCTCCCCGGCTACCACTACCCCTCCGACTGCCGCCGCCCCTGCGCCGACTTCCAGTCCGGCGCCCCCACCGCCCCCTGCCTCCTCATGGAGCGGCCACAGCCGGTGGTGCTCTGTGCCGGCGCGCCCACCTGCCCACAGTTCGAGACCTGCGAGGCACTGTTCAACGTACAGGCGACGGCGTACGAGACGGCCGTTGCCTCCGTCGACGTGCGCATCAACTCCCGTATTTTTCAACGCCTTTATTTGGCTGCAGCTCGGAAACCTTATCAACTCGCGGAAGATTAGCGACGAGTGGAATATCTTCGAGGGAATCGCCGCCAGCGGGGTCTTCATCGGCATCTACGCCCTCATCGCCGCCATGCAGGTGTTCATCATGGAGGTGCCCTTCATGAACACCGTGTTCCAGATCGTCCCCATCACCCCCCTCCAGTGGGGCATCTCCCTCGCCATCGGCTTTTCCTGCATCTTTGTCGGCTACGCCCTTCGCATCGTCTCTCGTATCGTGCACGTCGGAGCCGACCGCGCGGAGAAGGAGCGAGCATCGAAGGCCGCCGAGGCCGCTGCAAAGCGGGTGTAGCAACAACACCCACTTGCCTGACGTGCTGTCCCGCCCCCCTAAGGGTTAACATAGGTCCGAGGATGGTTCACACCTGAGGCACGAATTCATTATTTAGCAAATATGTCGGCGGTGTCGGCTGGTCGAAGTGTAAGACATACATAAGCAAACGGCCAAATGTTAAGATTTTGAGTCTTCCACAGAATGGTTAAGCATTCGGTGGAATATTGTGCATGATAAGTGCTAAACCCAATCTTCCGAGCATATCATGCATGTTGGAGCGTGGATACAACTTACTTCCACCCAGAGCTATTTGTTGCCTACGAAATTGGTATGTCCCTCTATCTTCCTCCCTACTCGTAGCTCTCCCCTCAATGCATATGTTATTGCGACGGGCTCTGATATGAAGCAGTGAATGAGAATCATGGACGGGATTCGAATGACTGGTTTTATGGGTATCATGGTTCGAGTAGAGAAAGCAGGACAATAGTGTGGTTACAGTGACCACCAGCCTCACAGATGGGCTGGTGGTGGTGACTAATCGAGTGAAGCAGGAGCGCTAACCACGAGTAGTAACTAGTCCACTGGTTGTATTGTTTACTAGGTACATCACCCGCCATGACGATAGCTAAGGGATGTGTCTATGCATTGGTCCAGCGGCGCCCATAATGCCGGCGGTGTGTTTGGAGAGGGTTGGACTATGAAGTGGTTTGGTGAGGGTGTCCGCAACTACCTCCGACGTTGGTAAGTACATGAGACCGATTGTGCCATGTGCGATGTGGTCCTTGACGACGTAGTATTTGAGACCGATGTCTTTGGTTTTGTCGTTGACGAGTGCGTTCTGTGATTGAAATTGAAATATTGAAATTGAAATTGTTCACAACATGTGTCGGCAAACTAGACCGACTGCTGTCTCTCGGGCCACTCTACTTTGCCATTCAAGACTTATTAGCAAGTTGGGCTCGGGTCTCTTCGACCAGGTACACCTATCGACACACCTAGCTTCACTGTGTGTCGACGTTCCTCGGGAGTTAATAAACTGTAAGCAATCGCAGCAATTGCCACAGCCCCCCCGCCTAAGCAGCGTATTAGTTTTGTTATCAAGAGAAACATATCTAAAAATAAATCCACTTGTCGAGAAATGCAAAACTAAACTGCTGCTCGACCTTCACGATGCTCGGCCCGCTCCCACCAAACCGGGGTGCCGACCGGCCGAGGCCGGTCGGCGTTCGGGAGGGACGCCGGGCCAGCCTAATCTAGCTCCCGCGTGACTTCGGTCTTGCCGAAGAGAGGAGGGGAAAGGCTGGCAAAAAAAAACTCCTCGCGTGGTCGCTCGTCGACCCCGCCGCCCCATCCCGTAAGCCCCGCCCCAAGGTCGCCGCCGCATCCGCCGACGCGACGGTCCTCCTTGTCGAGGTCCCCCGTCACCTCGAGGGCAGGTGGGGGGGGCCGAGACACACAGACATATGAAAAATGGGCGCTCCTGCATCCGCACATGAATTTTCCCCGCTCATTTCCCCGGTTTTTTTCTGTATGGTACCCGGGTACATGTCAGATATTCCGGCTTGTGTCCGTACCCTCCCCCCTGTAATCGCGCGTCCACATAGCAAACTTTGTTGAAACATGGGCCTCCGCGCTCACCCGGGCCCCCCGCAAGGGTCTCGTCTATCCGGTAGTGGGTATCGAGGAGGGGGGGGGTCATGTCACCATAGCCGGATCCGTCAGGCCGCGGGTGCACGGAAATTAGTCAAAACCCTCCGTACAGGGTTTTCCGGCGGCGCCGACCCGGAGGGTCGTCGTCGCCAGACCATGTCGCTCCTTCCGTCGCGACTGGCCTCCTTGCCGCCCAAGCTTACTCCTCCCCCCGGAAGATGTATCATGTCGGCGTGGCGGCTCGCTAGTGAGCGCCTTACCCTTGTGCTGCTCCCCAACTAGCTCGACGCCGGGTACGGACATTAGTTTAGTTTTCCGAAAAAGCCCTCCGTACATGGCTTTCCGGCGGCGGCTGATCCTAAGGATCGCCGCCGCCTCACATAGCCGCTCCTCCGCCTGCGACCGGCCACCGGCCTGTGCCATGTCTTGCCTCTCCCCCTGGGAAGTGTCGAATGGCACAGGGCTTGTCGGCGGCTAGCGAGCGCCCTTTCGTGGCGCTGCTTCCCAGGGGGAGAGGCAAGCCACCACCACCAGCTCCAACACCCGCCTCCCACCGCTGATCTGGCCGTACCCTCCTCGCCATCAAACGCTCGTGTAGTACAGGCCCCACCCCCTCAAGGTAGGACTGTTCTCATTAGTATATGTATGCGAAAGAACATATCGGACGGGCCGAGCGGGAGATCTTGGTGCCGGTATCGCACAAAATTTATTTTTCAAGAGCCCTATGTGCATGGCTTTCCCGACAGCTGCTGATCCCGCGGATCGAGCTGTCGGCCCTCTTAGTCCCCTACCGTGCCAGGCATGGCACGGCTACGGGGTTTCCATCGCCCACCACGGGGAGGTGAGGGGATGCCGACGGGCCTGCGAGCGCACCCCCTCCGGGGCCGCCGCCGCTGCGCCGCCGGCTGGCGCCGCGCGCGTTATGAGAGTATGCAATGGTGCTTCGGTTGTCTTCCCATATGGTATTGGTGTCGGAGACAGGGACACCCTGAATTTCGCTGAGGAGTTGGCGGATGTTAATGGCTTCGCGGGTAGCGTCGGCTGCCGAGTAGTACTCGGCCTCGCAAATAAACCCGGCGACGCATGTTTGTTGTCGGCTGCGATAGATGATGGCACCGGTGCCAAGTGTAAAAATGTAGCCGGAGCGCGACTTGCGTTGTGCGGTGTCATTGCCTCAATATGCATCCGCATAGCTTGAGAGTTGCACGGAGTGGTCGGAACCCCCCTTCCCAACGTCTGGCAAATGTGCAGCGTGCCCCTGAGATAGCGGAGGACTTTCTTGGGGGCTTGGAGGTGGAGTTGAGAGGGGTCGGCATGTGCAGAGCCAAGGATGTTGTGTTGTGGAGATGTCGGGACGAGAGCAGACGGCAGCGTATTGGAGACTGTCGAGGAGGCTGGGGTAGACATCACGGGCATGACCCACGAGGGGAACGGGTGTGGCCTAGCATGCATTGGCAAGGAAAGTAGGGTCCATGGGTAGGGCCGACGGTGAGCAGTCCGTCATGCCATGCTTGTCAAGAACATCAGCGAGATATTGGGGTTTGGTTTATGGAAATCGTGCGGGCGGTGCGGTCACGGGTGATGTGTATGCCCATTATGTGTTGTAGTTCGTCAAGGTCCTTGATTTTGAAGCGCGAACCCAGGGTAGACTTGAACTATGACACCCATGCGGGGTTGTTGCACGCGAGGGGAAGGTCGTCGACATAGACGCCAATCATGGCGAACACTCCGGCGGCGCGGAAAATGTAGATGCTTGGGTTGGACTTGCATTGGGCCCACCCATGGAGGCGCAGCCAGTCGCGGAGGAGAGCATTAAACTCGCGGGGTGATTGCTTAAGACCATAGAGACAACGTTGGAAATGGCAGACTTTAGGGGTGCCGTCCGAGAAATCAAAGGGTTGTCAAACGTAGACATCTTCTTTGATGGGGGCGTATAAGAAAGCCGTGTCGATGTCCCGTTGGGAGAAAGAGAGGGACAGAGAGAGAGAGAGAGAGAGAGAAAGAGAACGAGTGAGAGAGGGAGAGGGAGAGAGAGAGAAAGAGAGAGAGAGAGAGAGATGTGGCCGCGGAGATGGCGAGAAAGACGCGGAGACAGGCCATGCGAATGACAGCTAGTCGACACCCTCTTGCTAGCTGCAGCCCTTAGCAGCGAACCGTGCTTTAAAGCGAGAGACGTGTCCAAGGTGGTCAGTTTTGACCTTGTAGATCCACATGTTGCTAACGACACGACGACAAAGGGGGGGATCAGCCACAGACCACTTGTTATTGGATTGCAGGGAGTCGAACTCTTGTCGCATGGCCGCGTGTCAGTGGGGGCGTGGGGGTTGCCACAAGCGTCCGCGAAGGTGGTTGGTTTAGGACAGTCCTTAGCGAACAAGAGAGCCACGTGTGTAAGCGGCGGGCAGGAGGGCGATGTGTGGAGAGAGCAAGGAGAGTGTCGAGGGGAAAAAGGGGGACCACATCCTCATGAGAAGGGACGACACCCTCGTCGCATGTCGCCCGAACGGAATGGAGAGGCGGGCAGGCGAGGGCTGCGATGTAGTCTGTCAAGTGGGTTGGGGGACGGCGGTCGCGAGAGGGGCGAGGGATGGCCGGCGCTAGATCGGGAAAGGGCACGTCCGAGGGCAGGAAGGGGTCGTCTTGGGGTGTGGGCTTATGTTCTTACCGGGAGCGGAAACCTTGGACATCCTCCTGGAAGACAACGTCCACAAAGGTGATGGTGCGTCGTGTAGCGGGGTTGTAGATCCGATAACCAAGAGAATTGGGCGAGTAGCCGACGAACACCCCACGGAAAAAATAGGATCCAATTTGCGACGCTGGTTGTCAGGGGTTTTGGCAAAGGCAGCGCAGCCGAACACACGGAACGTGGCAGCGTATGGGGTGGCACATGCGAGAAGGGTGAGGGGGACGCCCCCAGCATGACCAACGGCTATGCTGAATGTGCGATTGCGGAGGAACACGGTGGTGCTCATAGCACATGACCACATGGTGGGGGGGACAGACATTGAGTGAATCATGGCAGACGCACAGTCACGGAGCGTGCGCCATGGCCGTTCCGCCTTACCGAGCATGTGATGTTCGTACGGGACGGAGAATTGTGTGCCAACACCAAGTTGGGCGCATATGCTCTGCGCAAACTCAAACATAGTATCACAATCGAATTCGATGGTGGGGGCAAACACAATCGAGGGAGCATGGTGTTTGGCGTGAGTGTGTTTTATCTCCAAGAGGATGGTCTCAAGGGAAGCGCATGTTTTGTCTATGAAAATGCACCCACATATAATGTGTGAGGTGATCAATGACGAGCAAGCAATAGCAAAGGCCATGTGGGGAAGGGACATTGACAGGGCCCCAAATGTCGCATGACATGTGCATGACGGGTGACATGGGTTTCGTGCAAGCGGCTATGTTCCGGGGAGCAGCGTCATCTTTGTCCTGTAGGCAAGAATCACAAAAAAAGTTGCTTAGAAGGGACCCCGTGGCATAGACAGATGCTACGCCATTGGAGTGCTAGAATTGCGGGCCATGCATGTGAAAGTGTCTTAGACGCTTGTGCCAGCGTGCGGCATCACATGGATCGTGAGCATGGCAGACGGGAAAGGGGTGAGGTGGGGAACGGGGGAAAGATGAGGGAGGGTGTAGAGTCCGTTCCCGCTGAGCTTCAAGACTCCCATGCATGTGGGGACAGTGAGGGTGCCAATGTCAGTGCCCGTAGGGGAAGAGATTTCGCAGTTGCAGTGTTGTTGCAACCAACTAGTAAGCGGCTGATGCCGTGAGAGGACCGCGAGATAATGTCGGGAGTATAGAGTGCAAAGATGTCGTGGAAAGTGGGACGTCCAAACTGCAAGGGGATGCGAAGGCGAACTATGCCACTGCCGTGAATGGAAACATCAACACTACCCACCGTGGACCTGAGTTTGGATGGAGAGAATGACAAGAAGTCGGTGCGATGAGCTGTGAGGTTGATAGAGCAAGCAGAGTCAACGACCTAGCAGGTGAACAAGGGGAGAGTGGTTGGATGAGGGGTGATGATGAGGGCAACTGGGCACGAGGGGGAACGGACCAGATAGTCGGGTTCGAAGTCATGGACCTCCTCAACCTCTTATGGCTTAGACGGGAAATCCAGCGGGGTGTCGGTATCAGTGACTTCAGTGATGTCATTGAGGTAAGCAGTGGGGGTCTTTGCGCGATTGAAGTAGTTGTGGAGAACCGCGATTTTGTGGCGCTGCCACTTGATGAGTTATGCATCATTGGCCTTACAGTAAGAGCCACGATGGTCTTCGTCGCCACAGCAGCTGCACCTCACGCTAAACTCTTTGACGGGGGGCTGTGCGGGGAGGGGAGCTTTGCCACCACCAAGAGCAGACGAACGGCGACGATTGGGCTGAGAGCCAACAAGAAAAGCAGAGACCGGACGTGCGGTGCTGTCCACGACTGCCGCAGGTGTGTCCAAGTGGTATGCTTGGCGCAGAATTTGATGTGACACCTCAAAGGCGGAAAGGGAGAGTGTGGGGTCGAACGCCTTAACAATCCACTGCTTTGCCATACGGGCCCTATTGAGACATGCCCACTAGCATAAATATGCTGAGAAAATGCTCGGGCATGACGACATGACCGTTACCCATGAGGCAGGACTCGTTCAAGTCGTCACACGCATGCCGCATGTTGTGGACGAAGTCCGAGAGGGACTCGTATGGGCGTTGCACGCGAATGATGTGGCGGGCTAGGCGCATGGCGAGTGCGATGCTATGGGAATCGAGGCGGGCAGAAAGGGAGTGCCACGACGCGGCACCATGATCGGGCTCGGAGGCGCTAACCGTGTTGAGAGTTTGGCTGCCGCGGCGATTGTCGCCATCACACTCGAGCACCGGGGTGTGAATGATGTCTTGAGATTTGGTGTGGATGACCGCCCGAGAAAGATGTAACACAAATGAGGAATGAGTGTCGGCAGTTTGATGCGCACAAAATTCAGGAACGCGGCCTTCTAGCGCTTGAACTGCTCGTCGGGTTGCATGACACGCAGTTGAAGTTTGACGTGGCGGAGGCGGGCGTCGAGGTCGAGTCCCTCACACTCGAGTTGAGTGGCGGGGACAAGGTCGGGGTCGATAGTGTGGCCTCATGGCTTGACAAAGGGCGGGGGGGGGAACAAGGCTGGGGCGGGGGGGTCCTAGACTAGGGATGATGCATGCCGTCAGCATGTGGGACTGGGTCATGAGCAGAGCAGGGGCGGTGCCTCCAAGGAGGCGATGCGGGTGTGGAAGGCAGACACATGCTCGATAATGGTGCCCTTCATGGCATGCGTCGTGGCTTTGTTTGAAGTTGCCTCCGACGAAGCAGGGTTGGGGAGCGACGCATGTCCACGTCGCGACCACGGTCGCCACGACCAATGCGCGGGGGCGGGGTAGCGCCTTTCTTTGGGGCCATGGAAGTGCCGGGACATTGGAAAATCCACTAACGGGTTGTGCCTTACGGTGGGTTTTGTGAGACGGTTTGATGCCCGCCGACCCCTCGGCCTGATGCCCCGGGGTGTCTCACACACCCTTGCCGTATCCTCCACGTAAAGTGGGGCACAAAGGACTATCGGGGGGACCAGTGGTTGATGTTGAGTGCTGCTGACGGCTGACGTGCACCTTGTGTATGAGGTATTAACCCAACGAGATGCGCCCCCTTCATGTGCTTGGACATGTGTGCAACATGTACCCTCTTAGCGAGTGCGTTCAGTAGGCGTGAGCTCGCAGCTAGGTCGCCCTACGTTGTCGATCAGGGAGGATGGTAGCGGGGCGGGTAGCGAGAAGTATTGTACAATACTAGAGTGCGGAAAAATATGACATTCGGCAGCGGCTCGATGTAAGGCGTTGCGGAGAACAGATGGGTTGTGTATGGCCGGAAGAAACTGCGTGTAACTTTTCTACGTGTATGTATAGGAGTTCATCATCTATTGAACACGGTGCGTGGTTCGAGTAGAGGAAGCAGGATAATAGTGTGGTTACAGTGACCACCACCATGACAAATGGGCTGGTGGTGTTGACTTATCGAGTGAAGCAGGAGCGCGATGCCCTCGCTGTAAGACGGAGGGAGGGGAACAATACTAACCACGAGTGGTAACTAGTCCACTGCTTGTACTGTGTAATTGAAATTGAAATAATTGAAATTGAAATTATCTACAACAATGCCGGCAAACTGGACCGGCTGTTGTCTATCGGGCCTCTCTACCTAGCCATACATGACTTATGGGTGAGTTGGGCCCGGGTGTCTTCGACCAGGTACACCTATCGACACACCTAGCTTCACTGTGTGTCGACGTTCTTCGGGAGTTTAAAAACTGTAAGCAATAACAGCAATTGCCACAGCCCCCCCGCCTAAGCAGTAACAACGTTATAATTTTGTAATCCAGAAAAAAATTCACTTGTCGAGAAATGCATATCAAAATTAAACTGCTGCTTTACCTTCACGATGCACGGCCCGCTCCCACCGAACCGGGGTGCCGACCGGCCTAGGCCGGTCGGCGTTCGGCAAGGACAATGGGCTAGCCTAATCTAGCTCCCGCGTGACTTCGGTCTTGCCGAAGATAGGAGGGGAAAGGCTGGCAAAAAACCCTTCCTCGCGTAGTCGCTCGTCGATCCCGCCGCCGCATCCCGTAAGCCCCGCCCCAAGGTCTTAACCGCGTCCACCGACGCGACGGTCCTCCTTGTCGAGGTCCCCCGTCACCTCGAGGGCAGGTGGGGGGGACCGAGACACACAGACATAGAATAAATGGGCGCTTTTGCCTCCGCGCCTGAATTTTCCCCGCTCATTTCCTCGGTTTTTTCTCTGCATGGTACCCGGGTACCTGTCGGTTTTCCGGCTTGTGTCCGTACGCTCACCCCTCTGATTGCACGTCCACCGAGCAGCCTTTGTTGAGCGGGGGCCTCCGCGCTCTCCCGGGCCCACGCTCAAGAAATTTGTAGGTCTATCGGGGCAGTGGGTGTCGAAGAGGGGGGGGGGGGGGGGGGGGGGGGGGGGGGGGGGGGGGGGGGGGGGCAGGTCACCGTAATCGGATTAGACAAAACCCTCCGTACGGGGTTTTCCGGCGGCGCCGACCGTACCGGTTTTCGTGTCGCTCCTTCCGTCGCGACCGTCCTCCTTGCCGCCCAATCTTACTCCTCCCCCGGGAGATGTAGCTTGTCGACGAAGCGGCTCGCTAGTGAGCTCCCTGCCCTGGTGCTGCTTCCCAACTAGCTCGACGCCGGGTACGGACATTAGTTTAGTTTTCCGAAAAAGCCCTCCGTACATGGCTTTCCGGCGGCGGCTAATCCCGAGGATCGCCGCCGCCTCACATAGCCGCTCCTCCGCCTGCGACCGGTCACCGGCCTGTGCCATGTCTTGCCTCACCCCCGGGAAGGTTCGACTCGCACAGGGCTTGTCGAGCGCCCTTTCATGGCGCTGCTTCCCGGCTGGCCACCACCAGCTCCAACACCCGCCTCCCACCGCAGATCCGGCCGTACCCTCCTCGCCATCAAACGCTTCCGTAGTACAGGCCCCACCCCCTCAAAGTAGGACTGTATCCATGAGTATTAGACTGCAAAAAACACGTATCGGACGGGCCGAGCGGGAGATCTCGGTGCCGGTATTGCACAGAAATTATTTTTCAAGAGCCCTAAGTACAAGGCTTTCCCGACAGCTGCTGATCCTGCGGATCAAGATGTCGGCCCTCTTAGCCCCCTACCGTGCCATGCCTTGCACGGCAGCGGGGAGGTGAGGGGATGCCGATGGGCCTCCGAGCGCACCCCCCTCCGGGGCCGCCGCCGCTGCGCCGCCGGCGGGCGCCGTTGTACTGTGTACTAGGTACATTAATGAGATATCTGAACTTGGAAAGTGATTTGGAATTATTTGCAAACAAACAAAGAGCCATTTGTGTGGGTCTCTTGTCTCTGAATTATAGCCTTTGAGTTTGAAGAGTTAGCGCCCTCCTTTGGATTCATGTCTTTGGTGAGATCACGGACAAACATTGCTATTGATCGGAGAATTGAATTTGAAGTTGAAATTGTTCACAGCGAGCTGGCAAACTGGATCAGCAGCTATTTGACGGGCCTCAATACCCAGCCACACAAGACTAATGAGCAAGCTGATCCCGGGTTCTCTTCGACCAGGTACACCTATCGACATACCCATCACCATGTGTGCCGACGTTCTTCGGGAGTTAAAGAAATGTAAGCAATCGTAACAATTGCCAGAGCTCCCCGCCTAAGCAGCAACAACGCAATAATTTTGTAATCAAGAATGACAGATATGAAAATAATCCACTTGTCAAGAAATGCAAAACTAAGTTGCTCATCGACATTCACGATGCACGGCCCGCTCCCACCGAACCGGGGTGCCGACCGGCCTAGGCCGGTCGGCGGTCGGGAAGAGCGACGGGGGAGCCTAATCTAGCTCCCGCATGACTTCGGCCTTGCCGAAGATAGGAGGGGAAAGGCTGGCAAAAAAACCCTCCTCACGTGGGCGCTCGTAGATCCCGCCGCCGCATCCCGTAAACCCCCCCCCCCACAAGGTCGTTGCCGCTCCTTCCGGCGCGACTTTCCTCCTTGTCGAGGTCCCCCGTCACCTCGAGGGAAGGTGGGGGGGACCGAGACACAAAGATAGAGGGAAAAACTGGCGCTTTTGCCTCCGCGCATGGAATTTCGCCGCTCATTTCCCCGGTTTTTTGTCTGTATGGTACCCGGGCACCTGTCTGGGAGTCCGAATTGCGCCCGTACGCTACCCCTTATGATCGCGCGTCCACCGAGCAACCTCTTTCGAGCGTGGGCCTCCGCGCTCGCCCGGGCCCACTCTCTCTATTTTTAGGTATGTCGGGGTAGTGGGTGTCGAAGAAGGGGGGGGGGGGGGGGGAGGTCACCGTAGCCGGATCTTGCGGGCCGCGGGTACACGGAAACCAGACAGAACCCTCCGTACGGGGTTTTCCGGCGGCGCCGATCCGAGGATCGTCGTCGCCAGATTGTGTCCCTTCCCCCGTCGCGACCAACCTCTTTGCCGCCCAATCATACGCCCCCCCCCCCCCCCGGGAGATGTAGCTTGTTGACGTAGGAGTCTTCCATAGAGCGCCCTGCCACGGTGCTGCTCCCCAACTAGTTCGACGCCAGGTACGGACATTACTTTAGTATCCGAAAAAGCCCGCCGTACATGGCTTTCCGGCGGTGGCTAGTCATGAGGATCGCCGCCGCCTCACCTAGCCGCTCCTCCGCCTGCGACCGGGCACCGGCCTATACCATGTCGTGCCTCGCCCCCGGGAATGTTTCAGTGGCAAAAGGAGGGGTCGACGGCTAGCGAGCGCCCTTTCCTGGCGGTGCTTCCCGGCTAGCCACCACAAGCTCCAACGCCCGCGCCCCACCGCTTATCCGGCCTTATCCCCCTCGCCATCAAACGCTCATGGGGTAAATGACCCACCCCCTCAAAGTAGGACTGTATCCAGGAGTATTTTGTCCTGCGAAAAAACATGTCGGACGGGCCGAGCGGGAGATCTTCGCGCCGGCATTGCACAGAAAATATTTTTTCAAAAGCTCTATGTACATGGCTTTCTCAACAGCTGCTGATCCCGCGAATCGCGCTCTCGGCCCTCTTAGCCAAGCTTGGCACGGCAGCGGGGTTTCTAGCGCCCACCACGGGGAGGTGAGGGGATACCAACGGGCCTGCGAGCGCACCCCCCCCCCCCCCCCCGACGGGCCCGCCGCCGCTCCGCCGCCGGCGGGCGCCGTCGGAGATATTCTATATCCATAAAGTTTCTACATCAACATTGGCAATCGGGACCGGCTGCTGTCGACCGGCCATCAAATGCTTTACCATCTAGGACATTTGTCAGCAACGATTGGGCAGGGTACTCTGCGAACATGTTCACATGACGCACATATCATTGCAATGTATGCGTGTGTGTGTGTGTGTGTGTGTGTATCGCCGTTCCTCAGGGTAAAGCAATTGTAAGCAATCACGGAAACCACAGACCTAACGCCTAAGCCGTAAATGCAAAGATACTTTTGCAAGCAATAAAATGCAGATATGGAAATAAATCCACTTGGTAACAATAACGCAAAATAAGAGTTGCTGCTAGACCTTAACGATGCATGGCCCGCTACTACCGAGCCAACGTGCCGGCCGGTCTAGGCCGGTCGGCGTTCGAGAGGGACGACGGAGCATCCTAATCTAGCTTCCGCGTGACTTCGGTGTTGTCAGCGATAGGACAGAGGGAAAAGGACCCTTCTCGCGAAGTCTCTCGTCGATCCCGCCGTTGCATCCCGTATGCCCCGCCCGAATGTCACCGCCGCTCCTCCCGGGGCGGCTCCAACGATTGCCGTAGATACTCGCCTCATCCCTACGGAAGACTTACACTCACATGGCAGGTCGATTGCGAGCGAACGCCATGCTTTGGCGTTGCTTCCCGGCTCTCCTCCGCCAGCTCCAACGCCCGCCGCCAACTAAAGTCCGCCCATACCCTCCTCACCGCAAGAATAAAACGCACCCGATATAGTAGGTCCCGTCCGTGGGCAAGAGAGTGTGTGAGGAGTATCCAATCACGAAATAAAATATCGGACTTGCCGAGAGGGAGATCTTACCGCTGGTGTATACATAATAGTTTGAAAAGCCATCCGTACGGAGGCTTCTCGATAGATGCTGATCCACGGATCGCAGCCGCCGGATCTCGCCCCGCCTGGCCCCCCACCGTGCCAAGTGTGGCACGGCTATAGGTTTACGAGCGCCCATCACGAGGATGTGGGGGTGAGTGCCGACGGGCATACGAGCGCACCCCCCTCCGGGGCCGTCTCCGCTGCGCCACGGGCGGGCGCCTTTGCGCTCCACTATGACAAGAACATGGATCGACTTTGCTAGCTTCCTTACGGAGGCAGCCCTCACCGCCGACGGTCCAGCGGAGTCGGAGCTATTGCTATCGGCAACGGGGCCGCCACCTTTACCGACACCCGGGAGGGGGTCTTGAGCCTCACCTCTCTCTTTCCCCTCCTCTGCGCCACCACCCTCCAGAATATCATTTGACACATGATGCCCGACCTGATCAACCCCCGATTTTTTGAATCTACCGCGTACCTAAGCCCACTATGGAGGAGGGGGAAGTCCTCCCCCCAAGCTTCCCCCACACACCCAAGCCGCCCTTAACCGCACCGACCTCGTGACTGGCCATGTCGAGGCCGCTAAATGGACATCAAGCGGCCTTCCCATGCCCAATAGATCACGCCCCACGCGCCACCACCATATTACTGAACGCCACAAAATCATCTTTGCCACGGTTGCTTCTCTACGCTCACGGCGCGAGTCATCTCGAAAGCTCGGCCAAACTAGCAACCCCGGTTGATCGCTCGTCCTACCTCGCCTTGGCTATCGACATTCTACTCCGCCTTTAGACCTCACCCCATGACCGCCCGGCCTCGCAACGTGCGGACAACAACTCACAACTTACCGACACTACCGACGCTTCTAGCACGGGTGTTCGACCCCAATATCTCCCCGCTACGGAAGAACAATATAACGGCCACCCAACCGATATGGAGGACACACACCCTCCCGACACACCCCACGAAGCCCCAGGGCAGCTCGTCCGAACTTCTAAACGTCGCCCACAAAAACCCCTAGCAGCCTCAGCTGAGACAGAGGGTTACGAAGAACGTGTTTCCTCCTTGCGCCTCGCGCTCCGAGCAGCCTCCCCCATTTCCCACCCAAACTTGCAGAAGAGTTGCTCTCTGCTGATCGAAGACCCCCTCCTACTCCTTTCGCACGGCGGAAAATGTCCCGCCTAGACCCCAACTCACGAAGCTCCGCTCTCCCTCGCCCAACAGCCTACACACCCCAACGGTATCGTCTTCCCCCACCATAATCCGCCGCGGTTGACGTCTCTTTGACCGATAATATACCCCGTCGATCCACACCCGCCCAATCCCCGGCATGTGCCCACTCAGCACGGGGACGCCTAGAATAATCACCCGCGCTTCGACCTAAGCCCGGTAGATATAGCTACGGTGGGACGTCTAAGACAGCCTCAACCGTTCTTTCATAGTGGTGTGCCACTAGAGGGTGAAGGAAGAGAGGGGAACTAGCCGGCCAATCCCCTAGCAAGGTGATGGGAGTTAGCGATAGTACTAATTGTAGGCAATTTCTTTTCCCACTGTGAAGGAAGATTCGGTGGATTTCATAACATGACTTCTCTGTTGAGTAGTATGTAATGAAGTGTGTTTCATCTTCTAGCTCTGCCGGAAACTGAATACATTCCCTTGGCTTTGCTCACTTACTCCCTAGGAGTATCTAGGACTAGGGATACCGGCCTGAATCTTGTTTTCTATGTCCGAGATGGCATAAGCAAGACGGCCATTAAACACCAGCCGCAAGCGTGATGGCGGTACATGTTGTAAATCATTTTCATTTTCATTGGCGCTCCTACCCCCCGCACTCGAATATTTCCCCCCCAATATGTCCCCGGCTACCTGTGTACTCGTACCCGGGTACGTGTGTGGTAGTCGGCCCCGCGCCCTTACCCTCCCTCCCTCCGCATGCGCGCCCATCGAGCATCCGCATTTCGAGTGTGAACGTGTGAACCTCCGCGCTAACCGGGGCCCACACTACCGGGTAGCCTCTAGTATCATTAAATCTAACAAATACATTCTTACAAGAAAAGGCACTAGAAACCACCAAGCAAAAACGAGGAAGAAGAAAAACCCCACATGCCTAAGCCCGAGGAACATGAAGGCATGCCACAAAATCAACACCGCCCTCTTGCAAAGCGTCGGGAACATAAGAACCCCAAGTACCATGAAGAGCAGGAGAAAGAGTTTGCATGAATTCTCGCCGCACATTCCTCCAAAAAGTCGAAAGGGAACAAAAATAGATCAACGAATGAATAAATGTTGCATGCGGACAAAATTGTTAGAACGCAATGAATGAGAGTCTCCAGCAACCACTATGCCACCAAAAGAGCAAGGCGATCAACCAATTCAGCCGCCATAGGCGCCAACCGGCCCTCATCCTCCATGGCGAGGGGATAGTACTCGTGGACCGATTGAACCGAAGGCGTGCCAAGCAAAGTGGAAGTGCGGAGGTCCGCATCGAGTTTGCCATGCTGAGCTCCCGAAGCAAGACTGCCCGGCAGTGGAAGACGCGAGCACCTACATGAGGAACAATGGTGTTCGTGCAAGCACTTGTGACCGACACATCAATAACAAGATGACTGTGTGGAGCCTTTCAATCTAGCCACACCACATCCCCGAGTCGATCTCGAGAAGCTCCGAATCGAATACGGAGGACCTCCAACCGCAAGCCCCGTCCCTTTGTAGCCCCCGCTCCAAGCATAAACTTTTCAAGCACGTGGCCAATCCGATCGTGAAGATGAATGACGTACAAAGAGCACGGGCACATGGGGATGTGGTCCATACACGTAGCAGCCGTGGAGCGCTCACCCGACATAGAGGTGCCCGATACGGTTGACGAAGATCAAGACCCACGAGACTATGAGGGAGCCTCATTGCACCGTGGGCACTTCCGAGCAAGAGAAGCGCGCTCCGCAGTGAGGCCCAACACGAGGCGCGCTGCCATCGTATAACAATCGGATGGCACATTGAAACCGGAATCATGTGAAGCAAAAAAGAGAGCCCAAAGTCCCGCGACCCGTGCCCAAAATCACCCTCACATAGCCCGGTAGGAAAGGAGTGAAACGCCAAGAGGTCAAGGTAGGTCTTGGGATGAAGAATGCGCGAAATTCCCCGTTGAATGTGGACCCCAAAATGTCCCTGGCGAGTGAGAGCATCTAGAGTCGGAAGTTGCAGGCAAGGCAAGCGGGTAGCGGGCGCCGCCGCATTGTTAACCGTAGATGCCACAAACTCGACATCGTGCCCACCATAATCGGAAAGGTCTTGATTTAGTGTGCTACTCGACACCACCAAGTCCGAATACGAAAACCCGCCCATATCTGAGATCGTATGTATCATATGAACTACGCAATTGGACCGCCTACGTTAAAGCATAAGTAGCAACATGCAATAGTTCCTGCCGGATAAGAGCGTACATAGGACCTAGCGACTCGGACTCATTATTAGTAATCATGTTGGTGAGGGACATAGTGAACGCAGATTAGTGAGCATGTTCATCGTCGAGCTCGTGGGACGGTACATTAAGTCCCCCAAACTCCGCGGGGAGGGAAAGCCGGCGCTTATAGCACAATTCAATTAATCGAGCGTTTGTACGTCATGAGAAACGCCCAAGATTCGGTAAACATTACGAGCGGCCCTATCTCCACTACCAAGGTACGGTCGGTAGACATGGGGGAAGGGTGCGGAGCAAGAACTATCCGCAGCGGCGTACCGCACACGTGATCATCAAGCGAAAAGTCGCATGTGCTCCTCCGAAGTCCAACGTAGCAATAAAGCAAACAATATCTATCATATATGATTATGGATAACAAAAAGAAGAACATGAGCACGGACAAGGAAAAGGGAAAGGGAAGCAAAAGGGCAAGACGGACAAGAGGATCACATAATCCAAGGCACGGCAAAAGGAAGCACTACATTGTGCACAAACCTAGCAGATTAAACTAAGGAAACTCCTAGGAAACAACGAGAATGTAACACGTGGAGGCGACAAACAGCGCCTCACGCGCCGCTCGAGGAAGCACGGGGACGCGTGCGGCCCATGGCGCGGGTGAAGAGCGCCGTGGCAACAGAAGGCATCCCATCCGAGGAAGAAGCGGCCTCCACACCGTCCGCGGCGGTGGACAAACCGCGCAAGACGTTGTCCACGTGAGTAATATGAAAGGCGAGAGAGACCTTTCGGCGCAAGGATGCCAACAACTTGCCCCCATGCATCCGTTTAGAGGCGGCCGCCTGCTTGGCCATCTGCGTCAAGCTTATATATTATTATGAAAATGGAAATGAAAAATAAATTTTTTTGTTTTGCCGTAATAAAATTCTTTCTTACAAGAAAAGGCACCATAAGCCACCAAGCAAAGTGAAGAAAATAAGAGGAAAAAAACTAAGCCCGAGGAACAGGAAGGCGTACCACAGCATCAGCACTGCCCTCCTGCTGATGAAATAAAATATTTGCATCATATGAATACCGGCAAACTGGAACGGGTACAGGTACGCGTACGCATACCCGTACCGGATACCCGTACCAGTCGTCGCCCGTCATCCCTTTCCTACCCGGTAAGGTACCAGTATATTTATGTTAATACTATATTTATAAGGTTGGTACAGGTACAGGTACCTTAAACGCTGTAATGGGGAGCACGCTAAGGAAAAAAACCCGCGGGCAAAAGGAGCTGACGATCGGCGAGACAGCATCGGCGAGGCGCCGATCATCGGCGCGCCGACATAGCATCGACTATTAGTCTTTATACTGGATATAAAATTATTGAGCATAGTGTAGTCGGGGGCTGTCACTGTACTGTAGCGATATATGTTCAGGGACTCGGACAGTCCGACGATAGGAACGAAACCCTCCTTGAGAAAAAAAAACTCAGAAACCAGAGGACGGGTAGGCGATGGCTGGCATGACATAAAGCTGCGACATCCCTGTGTATTCCGTCACTGGCGAGACTCAGCGCGGTGATATACTATAATTCTGATAGACGCGGAAGCTGGCCTGCAGAAACTGGTGTGTGACTGTGTGACTGTGCGACTGCACGAGTCACGACGACACTGTGCCTGCAGCATGAGCTTCCAACTCACGCCCGGCGAGTTGGACCAGCTGCTGGGAAGCGAGGTCACCTTCTCACTTCCCCCACTGTCAACTCCATTTAGCCCATTCGAATTTCCAGCAACCGATGTGAAAGTCTGTTGCTGTCGCCGTCGATATCGCTATGTTACTCGCACGTGACGTCAACAGTGCTACCGCCGATTGTAAAAGCAGCTGTCTCGTTAGCCGTATATGTAGTTGTATTGGCCAAAATATAGCCGACGAGCAACGCGCCGAGTCAGTGAAAGTCTTGGTTATCCACCTGCTATTGGATATTGCCCACACGATTCTATATTTCTCACGAATGGACTTTGACATCTGTTGAATATTTGGTGTGGTTCTCAGCAGGGAAAGGACGTGAGTAAAGCCTTCGCACGGCTAGGCGGTGCGAAGGGAATTGCAGAGAAAATAAATTCCGATGTATCGAAGGGTATCAGTAGCGCGACCGTCAGCGAGCGCACCGAGACCTTCGGACCCAACCGTCTCCCATCGTGCCCGATAAAGAGTTTTTGGTCCATGGTGTGGGAGCAGCTACAGGACCCGACGCTTATATTGTTGATGTTTGCGGCAACGGTGAGTGATGAAGTACCACCTGCTGCAGCTCCCTGTAACCGGACTGGACTCGTCCCTCCCGTCCCAAACCCTCGACGACCTCCCTCAGGGTCATACATATATTTTATCGCTCTGCCCGTCAAGCTATTTCATTTCAATCAAAGCAATCTCACCTGTACTTTTTCGATAGGCACGTCGACGACTATTCCCATTCTCGTTGGTATCAAGGAGAGCCCGCCACTATTGAAATATAAGAACGTCTCGCTCTCGTTACTGTCCGGCATCAGCTTTTTTTGCTCCGCCGAGGTCCACATTTTATGCGTAAGTCAGCAAGCCGCGCCGACCATACACTCGACTCAGTCTTGTGTACCTGTGCCTTTTCGATAGACGATGCATCGCACGCTGTTTGCAACGTATGCCTAGCATCCCCACAGCGCAGTATTGCGTGCTTACCACAAAGTTCCAATTCGTCCACTCTTCCGCAGAGTAACGTGTAGTATTCTATCTACGTCGGACTGGTAGCTTTAGTCTCTTTTGTTGAATACCTTCGGCAATTATCACGGTAAAATATACGTCCCCTCTCAGGGTGCATCTGCCAACGGCAGTGTAGCCCAGAAAATTTCATAGAATTTCGACCGTGTCGTTTATTTGGAGGTCATGACATGCAACCGGCGTGTGAGGTTTACATGCAACCGGCGTGTGAGGTTTACTATTTAGCGTCGTGTGTTACAGCCGTTGTTTGCTGTACCGCTGTTGTTAGCTCGATATACGCGTATATGTCGCGTTCTCAGTCTTAGCTCTGACGTTTCCCCCCACCACTCCTTCGTATAATTGGCTGACCGGTTGTGAATGCCCTCTGCTCCCCATTCGCCTTGATCCCAGCTATCCATCTTTCTGGGCGTAGTTATCCCTGAAGAGCGCGAGGAGAAGTCGTGGATAGAAGGCCTGTCGCTGTGGGCGGCTGTGGTTATTGTTTGCAGCGTAGGCGCCTCCAACGACTACTCCAAAGAGCTGGAGTTTCGGAAACTGGATGGCGAGAAGGACGAAATCCCCGTCACAGTGGTCCGTGACGGCGTCGACAAGCAAATTCTTAGCACGGAGCTGGTGGTCGGTGACGTAGTCGTCTTTGATGTCGGCGACAAGGTGGTCGCGGACTGTGTGCTGATAGATGGCAACGATCCCAAAATGGACGAAGCTAACTTGACAGGCGAGACTGAGCCGGTGGATAAGACGGATGACGCGCCACTCTGCTGGAGCGGGACCCACGTGATGGAGGGCAACGGAAAGATGCTGGTCATCGCGGTGGGTCCACAAAGTTTCTGGGGCAAGACGATGGCACTGGTGCAGACAGAGCAGCAAGAGACCCCATTGGAGGAGAAGCTCACTGTATTGGCAAGCGCCATCGGTAAGATCGGCGTCGCTGTCGCTGTTCTTTGCTTCGCCTCTCTCTTCATCCAGTACTGCTTCGCTCTGCAAGGTTTTCCACAGACACCGCAGCAGTGGATCAAGGTGCTCGACATGTTTACGCTCTCGGTGACTCTGGTCGTTATGGCTGTTCCGGAGGGGCTGTTGCTGGCTGTCACCATTAGCCTTGCGTACTCGATGAGTAAGATGGTAAAGGACAACAACTTCGTACGTGTGCTGGCGGCGTGCGAGACCATGGGTGGCGCCACCACGATCGCCTCCGACAAAACTGGCACACTCACGGAAAATCGGATGACGGTGGTTGAGGGCTGGTTTGGAGGCGTCAAGGTAAACAGAGCTCCGGAGAGCGGTGACATTGGGGAGAAGATTCGCGAACAACTGGTGCTGGCGTGCTCCGTCAGCTCGAAAGCCCTGCTTATCGACGGCGCTGGCGGACGAGTGGACTTTGTGGGCAACCGCACAGATTGTGCGCTCCTGATGATGGTGCGTAACTGGGGCGTCGACTACAAGGTAGTGCGTAAAGAAAACCCGGTGGAGAAGCTATACGCCTTCAGCAGCTACCGGAAAATGGCGAGCGCGCTACTCAAGACGGCTGACGGGTACCGACTTCAAAACAAGGGCGCCGCGGAGATAATACTGCAGCGGTGCGTTTCGTACATGGATTCATCCGGGGAGAGCGTCCCACTGTCGGAATCCACCAAGGCGGAGCTGCTAGAAGGTGTAGTGACGGAGATGGCGGCTCGAGGGCTGCGCACACTGTGCCTCACATACGGTGACTTTGCAGCCGACGCTCCAGCAGATGAGTTTGCGGAGCCACCCGAGCACGACCTCACCCTCCTGGCGATCGTTGGGATTAAAGACCCGGTGCGCAAGGAGGTGCCAGACGCGGTACTGACCTGTAAGCACGCGGGTATCAGTGTGCGAATGGTCACGGGTGACAACATCCATACAGCGAAGCATATCGCACGCGAGTGCCACATCCTCACCGACGGCACCGCGATGGAGGGCCCCGAGTTTCGGAAGCTCGTCAGCGCCGACGCCGTCGCGGATCAACTGCCACAGCTTCAGGTGCTGGCGCGTAGTACCCCAGAGGATAAGTACCATCTCGTGAGTGCGCTACAGGCTGGCGGCGACGTTGTGGCGGTTACCGGCGACGGCACTAACGACGCGCCCGCGCTGAAGAAGTCGGACGTGGGGCTGAGCATGGGCATCGCCGGAACGGAGGTGGCGAAGATGGCAAGCGACATCGTGATCCTGGACGACAATTTTCAGAGCATCATCATGGCAGTCATGTGGGGGCGTAACGTGTTCAACAACATTCGCAAGTTTCTACAGTTTCAGCTCACCATCAACTTCTCCGTCGTGCTGACCACTTTCATCGCGTCACTCATCCGGAGCGAAAACAAGCCGCCGCTCAACATCTTACAGCTGATGTGGGTTAACTTGATCATGGACAGCTTTGCCGCGCTGGCTCTTGCGACCGAAGAGCCCACGCGCAGCCTGCTCGACCAGAAGCCCAACGGCCGAAAAGCGCCACTCATCAGCAGTCGGATGTGGATTCACATTGTGGGACAGGCCGCGTACCAGATCGCCATCGCGCTGGCCTTTACGTTCTACGTTCCCACCCTTGAAGGCTACAACTACCCCTCCAACTGCCGTCGTCCCTGCGCCGATTTCCAGTCCGGCGCCCCCACCGCCCCCTGCATCCGCATGGAGCGCCCCCATCGCGCGGCACTCTGCGCCGGGGCCCACAGCTGTCCTGAGTTCGAGACGTGCGATGCGATGTTTCACGCACAAGTGACCGAGTACGAGACGGCGATTGCTTCCGTCGACGTGCGCATCAACTCCATTTTTTTCAACACCTACATCTGGCTGCAGCTTGCCAACCTCCTCAATGCGCGCAAGATCAACGACGAGTGGAACATTCTAGAGGGTGTTGCCAGAAGTCACGTCTTCATCGGTATCCTTGTCCTCAGCGCCGCCGTGCAGGTCCTCATCATGGAGGTGCCCTTCTTGAACACGGTGTTCCAGATCGTCCCCATCACCCCCTCCCAGTGGGGCATCTCCCTGGGTATAGGCTTCTCATGCATAATTCTCAGTTACATCCTCCGCATCGTGTCGCGTATCGCGCACCTCGGCGCCGATCGCGCCGAAAAAGCCCGCGTCGCGAAGGCTGCGGAGGGTGCTGCGAAGAAAGTCTAAGTGACGCTGAGGACATTTCGTAGCGCTGTAGGGGCTCCACACAGGGAGTAGGCGCTCATAGTTATGGAGCATCCCCCCCCCCCCTAATTTCTCGGGGCATTTATTCATGTTACTGCAGAAATTGTTTCGGCATTGGATTGCAGAATGAAAAGCATTGCATACATGCAGACTGCCAGCCGTACATGGAGCGGAGGGCGGAAATCCCAGCATCAAAGCCTTTACGCTAATCTATCGCTCACAACGGGGGCGCAAAACGTCGGCACCAATTTCATCCAATGCCACTCGTGGACGAGCGAAAATACCAGAACAATCATCATCACACATACGGATCGAAGAGAAGATACAACTCGCAGTCCCAGTACGTATTACGTACAGGTAGTCGTGACCACAATGCCGCTGACCAAAGCAGCTCGAGGCATCTTGAAGAGGCATCCCGTTGCTTCATCAACATGAACCATATGTCATTGACGTTGCTTCTAATCTTTCCAGCAAATTTTTTGGAGACCAACGTACGTTTTTGCATTCAATCCCGACGAAATTACGGGCATGCGAATTTTTGCATAAGTTGCGAAAAGCTTGTCGAGAACACTTTCCTTCTTGACAAAGGCACACACGGTGACACATATATACCTTCCAACTCAAAGGGCATGGGAGCGTGCAGTTGGCCGTTGTTCTTCATGCATGAGTGATGCGAAGCCATATCACGTGTTGTAGGAGAAAGTTATCAAGCTTTACAGCTAGGTTGGTAAATTCCGAATTTGGCTGTTCCGGTTAAATGTGTAGCTTTAGGTTCCAAATTCTGACAGACATTGAAGGGGGAAGGGGGAGGGGGGGGATGTATTTGTAAGCTAACTCTGTATGTGCGTACTCGAAAAGTATGTAACCCAATGTAGGGTTTAGTACATGTGGCTTAAGGTATCCATAAACCCGACAATCGAGGCCAATTGCAAGGAGAAGATGAAGACTCGTCATAGGGAAGCATGAAAATGAAATCATTTTCAAGAATAAATATCTAATAACGGCGGCTGCTGTATCAAGGCGTTCCTCGTGCTGTCATCTAGGTGTTTTACGAATAAGCTTTGCGCCGGGAACCTCCTAGTCCACAGCTCCGTTAGGTAGTACAACAAAGTATCAAGCATACAAGTATAGCAAACTATTATGTCGCTATCTCCACGATGCGCGGCATGCGCCCACAGCTCGAGGGCGTTGACTAGCCAAACTCGTCGGCATGCGTTTGTCAATTCGAGCCTACTTGGCATCGTTCTGGTCTTGTGCAACTTTGGTCGTGCCGGAGCTGACCCTCGGGGGGGGGGGGGGGGGGGGGGGGGAGGCAAGCGAAAAATAGCCCCTTGCTCATGTCGTCGACGTTCTCGACTCGATTCACGTACACCATCGTCCGGGATAAGTGATTCTCCTCCCATCGCAATTGCCCTTCAACCATAGGCTTAGCTTCCCCTTCACGCAAGGGGAGAAAACCGTATCATCATATACCATCCGTCTGTCGCTTCCCCCAACGTGTCGATCGTGTCCCGTCGGCTGCTAGTTGTGTCTTGCACCGGCGGAACCGCAACATGTGACCGCATGTATCCCCTCATGTGGTTGACGCTGCTAGGGGGTCGCCTTTACGGGCGATGTGTCGTCGCGATAACCCTTCGAACACCGCATGATGCACTATCCATGGTGAGCACCGACGAGGGGAGGGCTCGGGAGAAGAGTGGGCTCGTTATCCCAACCTCAAAGGAGCCGGGTTAGGACGTTTTGACCTAAGCCCTCCGTACGTATTTTTCCGGCGGAGGCCGATCTCGAGTGTCGTTCTCACCATACATTATCGCTCCTACATTCGAGGATGTCTTCGTCGTTGATGTTGTCGAGCTCCAGCCCTCCCCAGTCGGCTCGATTTCGGAAACGTTCAACTTCGAGCGAGCGCCTAGAAATTGAATTGAAATTAGAATTGTTCATAGCGAACCGGCAAATTGGACCGGCGGCCATCTATCGGCCCTCCATACTCAGCCATGCAGGACTTACGATCAAGATAAGACCGGGTCTCTTCGACCACGTATACACCTATCGACACACCTACCTGCAATGTGTGTCGACGTTCCTCGGGAGTTAGAACTTGTAAAAAATTGCAGCAATTGCCACATCCCCCCGCCTAAAGAGTAATAGAGTACAAATTTTGTAATCAAGAAAAACATATATAGTAATATATCCACTTGTTAAGAAATGCAAAACTACACTGCTGCTAGACCTTCACGATGCACAGCCCGCTCCCACCAAATTTGAGTGCCGACCGGCATAGGCCGATCGACGTTCGGGAAGGGCGACGGGGCATCGTATTCTAGCTCCCGCGTGACTTCGGTCTTGCCGAAGATAGGAGGGGAAAGTGTTGAACCGTGCAAACACGGTTAGTGTGGAAGGTAACTCACGCAAACGTAGTTACAATCACAGTCACGCAAATAGGACAGTCACATAGACAACCAGCCTACAGGCGTGGTGTCGGGATAACATAAGTGTGAGAGCTTTAGCCTAGCGCCAACTCTGTACCGAGTGAAAAAGTTCATCGGTATGTCCGATCTAGACATGTACTAATCATTTCTAGAGTAGCTTACAATAGCTATCTGCAACTAATAGTTATACGGTATTACTAACAACACGGCGCCCGCCGGCGGCGCAGCGGCGGCGGCCCCGGAGGGGGGTGCGCTCGCAGGCCCGTCGGCATCCCCTCACCTCCCCGTGGTGGGCGCTGGAAACCCCGTAGTCGTGCCAGGCCTGGCACGGTAGGGGGCTAAGAGGGCCGACAGCTCGATCCGTGGGATCGGCAGCTGTCGGGAAAGCCATGTACATAGGGCTTTTGAAAAAATAATTTCTGTGCACTACCGGCGCCAAGATCTCCCGCTCGGCCCGTCCGATATGTTTTTTCGCGTACATATACTCCTAGATACAGCCTTACTTTGAGGGGTGGGGCCTGTACTGCGGCAGCGTTTGATGGCGAGGAGGGTACGGCCGGATCAGCGGTGGGAGGCGGGTGTTGGAGCTGGTGGTGGCCAGCCGGGAAGCAGCGCCAGGAAAGGGCGCTCGCTAGCCGTCGACCAGCCCTGTGCCGGTCGAACCTTGCCGAGGGGTGAGGCAAGACATGGCACATGCCGGTGGCTAGTCGCAGACGGAGGAGCGGCTATATGAGGCGGCGGCGATCCTCAGGATCAGCCGCCGCCGGAAAGCCCTGTACGGAGGGCTCTTTTCGGATACTAAAAAACAATGTCCGTACCCGGCGTCGAGCTAGTTGGGGAGCAGCACCAGGGTAGGGCGCTCACTAGCGCGCCGCTACGTCGTCTAGCGTCATCTCCCGGGGGGAGAAGTCAGCTGGGACGTCAAGGAGGACGGTCGCGATGGGAGGAGCGACACGATCTGGCGGCGACGACCCTTTGGGTCGGCGCCGCCGGAAAACTCGGCACGGAGGGTTTTGTTTAATTCCGGGCGCCCGCGGCCCGCCGGATCCGGCTACGGTGACCTGCCCCCCCCCTCTTCGACACCCACTACCCCGACAGACCTTCATACTCCTAGGGGTCCTTGAGCGTGGGCCCGGGTGAGCGCGGAGGCCCCCGCTCAAGAAAAGGTTGCTCGGTGGACGCGCGATCAGAGGGGGGAGGGTACGGCCACAGGCCGGAAAACCGACAGGTACCCGGGTACCAGACAGAGAAAAAACCGGGGAAATGAGCGGGGAAAATTCAGGCGCGGAGGCAGGAGCGCTAGTTTTTTCTATGTCTGTGTGTCTCGGTCCCCCCCACCTGTCCTCGAGGTGATGGGGGACCTCGACACGGAGGACCGCCGCGTCGGTGGACGCGGCAAGACCTTGGGGCGGGGTTTACGGGATGGAGCGGCGGGATCGACGAGCGACCGCGCGAGGAGGGGATTTTTGCCAGCCTTTCCCCTCCTACCTTCGGCAAGACCGAAGTCACGCGGGAGCTAGATTAGGCTGGCCCGTCGTCCCTCCCGAACGCCGACCGGCCTAGGCCGGTCGACACCCCGGTTCGGCGGGAGCGGGCCGTGCATCGTGAAGGTCGAGCAGCAGTATAGTTTTGCATTTCTAGACAAGTGGATTTATTTTTAGATCTGTTTTTCCTTGATTACAAAATTATTACCCTGTTATTGCTTAGGTGGGGGGACTGTGGCAATTACTGCGGTTGCTTACATTTATATAACTCCCGAGGAACGTCGACACACATTGCAGATAGGTGTCTTGATTCCCAACTTGCTAATAAGTCCTGTATGGCGAAGTAGAGTGGCCCGTGAGACAACAGTCGGTCCAGTTTGCCGGCACATGTTGTAAACAATTTCAATTAACAACACTCCCCTTGAAGGTAGCTACGGGATGAAGCGTTGCATTGGGTCTTGTCCTCCAAGGATTGCACTTCGGTGTCGTGCTAGTGCAAGTCATGTGAGGGGCTTGGTGAGCATGTTAGCCACCATCTGGTCAGTGGGGAGGTACCTCAACTTGATGGTTCCCTGCTCCACGTGGTCTTTGAGGAAGTGCCACTTCAGACCGATATGCTTGGTCTTCTCACTGACTAAGGCATTATGGGAGTATGCAATGGCGCTTTGGTTGTCCTCCCAGATGGTGGTGGTTTCGGTGATGGGGGAGTTGAAGATTTCCCCCCCGAGTTGTCGGAGGTGGAGTCCCTCCTTGGTGGCGTCAACCGCAGAGTAGTACTCGGCTTCACACGTGGATTGAGCCACACAAGTCTGCTGTTTGGACTTGTAACTGATGGGCCCGCGTCCGAGGGTGAAGAGATAGCCAGAGCGAGACTTGCGGGTGAGGTTGTCGTTGGCCTAGTCAGCGTCGGCAAAGCCTGTGAGTTGGAGGCTGTGGTCTGTACCCCCCCCCCAACGTAAGGCGCATGTCGATGGTGCCATGAAGGTAGCGGAGGACCTTCTTCAAAGCCTGCATGTGTGCCTCCGTGAGTGAGGCTTGGGCGGAGCCAAGGATGCTCAACGCCGTGGAGACATCGGGACGCGTGCAGACGGCTGCGTACTGGAGGTTGCCCATGAGGCTGGGGTAGACGTCCTTGACCACCCCGGTGAGAGGGTGCGAGGTCATTTGCGCGAGGCCGGCGAGAAAGCCCGGGTCCATGGGAAGTGACGACGGCTTAGAGTCGGACATGCCGTACTTGGCGAGTATGTCGCGCAGGTACTTGGACTGGTCCAGCGAGATGGTGCGCGTGGAGCGGTCGCGGGTAATGTGCATGCCGAGGAGTTGGGAGAGGTCGCCGAGGTCCTTGATCTTGAACCGTGCTCCGAGTTGAGCTTTGAACGATGCGAGCCAAGTGGCATCATTGCATGCCGCGGGAATGTCATCGACGTACATGGCAATCATGGCGAAAACGTGGCCGGTGCGGTAGATGTAGATGCACGGGTCGGAGACGCATTGTTGCCATCCATGGTCGACGAGCCATGCACGAAGTAGCATGTTGAACTCCCGGGGGGACTGTTTGAGGCCGTAGAGGCAGCACTTGAGGTGACACAGTTTGGACGTGCCATCGTTGAAGCCGAGGGGCTGGCGGATGTACACGTCTTCCTGGATGGGGGCGTAGAGAAACGCTGTGTCGATGTCAAGTTGGCAGAGTTCAAGGTCGCGAGCGGCTACGATGGCCAGAAAGAGACGCATGCTGGCCATGCGGATGACATGGGAGAACGTCTCTGTGTACTCCAGTCCAGCGCGTTGGCTGCACGCCTTGGCGACGAACCGCGCTTTGAAACGGGAGACGTCGCCGGCGGTATCCGACTTGACTTTGAAGATCCACATGCTGGTCACGACCATTCGGCATGGGGGGAGGTCCACAAGTTCCCACGTGCCGTTGGCGATGAGGGAGGAATACTCATGTTGCATAGTTGCTTGGCACTGGGGGGCTTGGGCGTTGTCTAGCGCAGCCCGGTAGGATTTCGGTTCCACACACTCCCGGGCGGAGAGGAGGGCGACGGCAGTAGGGGACGTGCCTGCATGTATGTGCGGGGGACCGGTGATAAGGTCGGGAAAGTGAGGGTGCTCAAAGATGTCCTCTTGAGCTTTGCCTAGTTTAGGATCACAACACGCCGTCACGAGGGTCGGGGGGTAGTCGGACAAGTGGGCAACCATACCGCCGTATCGAATGGGGTGTGAGCGGATCCGAGCATGGCGAGGGGCTGTAGGGGGGGGAAGGGGTGTTTGTAACGTGCGGTCAATGGGTGGGATAGGGGTGAGGCTGTGGGTACGTCTGCCGAACAGTCGGTGATGACCGAGTCGACGGAGGGTTGTGTGCCGAAGCATGGGGTGTCTTCCTGAAAAACAACATGGACGGAAGTGGTGATGCGACGCGTTTCCGGGTTGTAGACACGGTACCCGGGTGCGTCAGGGGGATAGCCCACCATGACGCCGCGAAATGCTTTTTCACTGAGTTTCCGACGTTGTTTGTCGGGCACCTTGGCGAAAACGGCACAGCCGAAGACACGGAACTTGGAGGCGTCGGGCACAAACGACGTAAGGAGTGTGAGGGGGACGCCACCATTTGGTCCGACAGAGCGACTGTACGTGCGGTTGCGAAGGTAAACAACAGTGCTGACCGCGCACGACCACATGGAATTGGGAACGGCCATGCTGTGGAGCATCGCCGACGCATTGTCCCGGATAGTGCGCCAAGGACGTTCGGCTTTGCCGAGCATGTGGTGGGCGTCAGGGGCAGAGAACTGGACCCCGACGCCGAGCTGTGCGCACATCCGGCGAGTGACAGCAGCTTCAAACACAAAGTCGGAGTCAAACTTGAGGACTAGTGCGAACGCGCCCGACTGGGAGTGATGGCGGGCATGCAAGTGTTTGATGTCCAAGAGGATTGTCTCCAACTCCGAACATGCGCCGTCTTTAGACTTAAGGAACCGCACCCACATGTAGTTGGTGTGGTGGTCGATGACGAGCAAGCAGTAGCGGAGGCCATGTGGGGAGGGGACATTGACTCGTCCCCATAGACCAGCGGACAGGTTGAGGAGGGGGCGGGATGGTTTCGCGCAAGCGGCGGTGTTGCGCGGTGCAGCTATGGCTTTGTCTAATAAGCAAGAGTCGCAAGAAACTTTGTTTACATAGCTAGATAGCATAGGGCTAGTCGGGACACCGTGAGTATGCTAGGCATGTAGGCTTTGCATGTTCACGTGTCCAAACCGACGGTGCCACAGTACGGGGTCACACTGGGAGTAAGGGCAACCCGAGGTGAGGGGTTAGGTGCCGACGTTGCGGATGGGCTTGAAGGGAGCTCCGGCTGGTGGGGAAGGAGGTAGAGACCGTTTCCGGGCGGTTCTAGCACAACCATGCATGTGGGTACCAAAAGCAGATCAATGTAAGAGTTGGAGGGGAAGATGAATTCACAGCCGCTGTGCGTTTGCATGCAGCTGACACAAAGAAGTCTGCCGATACGCTGAGCGGAGCGAGATGATAGGTCGGGGGTGTCGAGTGCATACACAGTGCGGTGAAAAAGCTTACCAGAGGCAAGTCTGACAGAAATCCGCACTGAACCACTGCCCTTAACGTCAACGCCGACTCCTCCTACGCGAGAGGGAGCGGAGGGGGGTGTGAACTCTACAAAGTCATCTCGGAATGCGGTGAGGTTAATCGAGCAGGCGGAATCAACGACCCATAACTGTGAGAGGTTACGACCTGGGGTGAGGGAAGAGGAGAAGGCCACAGAGCCGAGGGGGACACTCACCTCGTTGTCATCGCAGCCATCCGCGCAGTCCTCGAGGGTGGGTAAGCAGTCGGCGTCATCGGCGGGGGCGTCGTCGGCAGGGACGTCGCTCAACAGAGCAGCGTGAGCAGAGGTAGGGCCACCGGGGGCGCCGTACTTTTGGACGGTCATCTTACGCTTGGCGAGGTTCCACTTAAGCATAGCGTCATCAGGGGCGGTGCAGGCGGACATGAGGTGGTTTAGGCTGCCACATACGCCACACTTGTTGGGTCGACTACCGCGAGGATTACGGTGTGGTTGGCCACAACCGCTATGTGACCCGCGGCCCGGAGCGACGAACGCGGAGATGGGAGGGGGTGATGCGACCGGAGCGGGTGTGTCCGGGGCAGGGTCGTCGTCCATGTTGTGCGCGAGGTGGAGGATGCGGGTCATCACTTCATCAGCCGACAGTAGGTAGTCTGTGTCAAATGCGTTGATGACGCACAGTTTACCTTGACCGTGTGGGCCGCTGCTAGAAATACCGCGCAGCATGAGGAGACCGAGGTTGTGGGGGTGGATGGCAGCGGAGCCATCAACCATTTGGCATGTCTCAGTGTAGTCATCGAAGGTATGGCGCATGTAGTGGAGATAGTCATTGAGTGACTGTCCAGGGCGCTGTCTGACCATCATGTTATCGAAGAGGGACACGGAGCGAGCAAAGGACCGATAGTCGAGGCGTTCACACAAAATGTTCCACGCGGCAACGGCGCATTCCGGGCGGGCTGGAGAAACGCATTTCATCGCATAGTTAGCGCGTTGATTCGCGTTGGCTGCATGGAGGAGCAACATGTACGCGTAGTGTTGCGCCTGTTCGTCCAGCCAGACGTCGGAGTCGCGGATGGCCAGCTGCGGAATGAGATATGCGGCCTTGATGGAGAGGAAACGAAGGAAGGTCCTCTTCCAGTGCTTAAAGTCCGTGGTCGGGCCCATGATGGGGACCGGCATCTTCATGGACCGGTTGAGGTCGTCCTTGTCGAAGCCGGTGGCTTTGTGTGCCGCCCGGCCGATGACAACCGGGTCAATGGTGGGGCGACGACCGCCACGAGTGGTGCGGCCGTTAGGGGCTGGGGGAGAATGTTGTCCATGGAAGGGAGGAGGTGGACCACCGGGAAAGGGAGAGTGGCCGGCCATGGGATGCGGCGGGCCGTACAAGTGCGGGTGGCCACAGGAGGGGGGGACGACGTGGGGGCGCGCCTCCGGGAAGAGAGGTCCGGGTCTTTGAAGGGCATATCCGGCGGGGGGGTATGGTGGGGGTGGTGGGAGGTGTTCCACCGGTAGCTCGTGTCTCGCGGTGCGCATCGGGACGGCGTTGTGCGACGGTGGGGTCGCCAACATGAGCTGCAGCGATGGCAGTTTTGCGTCCGGATGGGCGTAGCGAAGCAAGGGGAGGGTGTGCACGTCGTGGACGTCTCGAGAGGGTTCGAGCTGCGCATCGCGACGGCACTGAGCGAGAGGGGTGTCGGTATTAGCAGCCGCAGCAGCACCAGCAGCAACTGCAGCAGCGTCGGCCGACTGCGCGTCCAAGCGGGCGTTAAGGAGCGCCATTTGCTCCAAGACGAGCGCGAGAGTATCAAGGGTGCGAACGAGATTGTCCTGCTGAGAGCCGAGGTTAGGGGAAGCAAGAGGCGAGACAGGCGGAGAGTCGGCATAGCGAGTTTTCGGCGCAATTTTGACAGAGGGCGAAAAAGAAAGAGCATAATAAAAAACAGGCAACGGTAAAAACCGCTAGCCGGACTTGTGCCTAACAGTGGTTTCAGAGAGACGGCCTGATGCCCGCCGACCCCTCGGCCTTACGCCCCGGGGTGTCTCAAAGCACCTTTTATGTATCCTCCGCCTAGTGTGGGGCACAAGTCGAGGCCAAGGTCATGACAAGTGGAGCGCTACGATGGTGGCTGCGTCGCTAAGATAATATCAAAATAAAGAGATAAGCTAGGGCTGTCGTGCAACCTGTGGATGCGTATTCACCCGATAGTGCGCCCCCCCCCCTTTTCCAGCTTGGATCTGTGTGCACCCTGTCCACACGCGACGAGTGCGTTGGTGTGGGTGGCTGTCTGTCGCCTTCGAGTAGCGGACGTAAGAGGGGTGGAGGTGGGTTTTGAATCGCAGTTTATACTGGCGAGACCCCCGAGTACAAGGTGAAAGTACTACGGTTTTATCTTAACTTGCCTTTTGCGGGAGAGCTGTCGATCGCAGTTCGCCGAACCAGGTTGTCGCGCGTGAGTGACGTGAGGCGGGGGCCCATAACCTGTTGAACCATGCAAACACGGTTAGTGTGGAAGGTAACTCACGCAAACGTAGTTACAGTCACAGTCACGCAAACACGACAGTCACATAGACAACAAGCCTACAAGCGTGGTGTCGGGATAACAGAAGTATGAGAGCTCTGTACCGAGTCCAACAGTTCATCGGTATGTCCGATCTAGATATGTACTAATCATATCTAGAGTAGCTAACAGTAGCTATCTGCAACTAATAGTTATACGGTATTACTTACAACAGAAAGGCTGGCAAAAAAACCTCCTCACGTGGTCGCTCGTCGATCCCGCCGCCGCATCCCGTAAGCCCCGCCCCGAGGTCGTTGCCGCGCCTACCGACGCAACGGTCCTCCTTGTCGAGGTCCCCCGTCACCTCGAGGGCAGGTGGGGGGGACCGAGACACACAAAGAAAGGAAAAAAATGGCGCTCCGGCCTCCGCGCCTTTTCCCGCTCATTTCCCCGGTTTTTTGTCTGTCTGGTACCCGGGTACATGTATGGTAGTCCAACATGCGCCCGTACCCTCCCCCTTCCGATCGCGCGTCCACCGAGCAGCCTCTTTTGAGCGTGGGCCTCCGCGCTCACCCGGGCCCACACTCTCAATCAGTAGGTATGTCGGGGTAGTGGGTGTCGAAAGAGGTGGGGGGGGGGGGTCACCGTAGTCGGATTCTTCGGGCCGCGGGTGCACGGAAATTTGACAGACCCTCCGTGCGGGGTTTTCCAGCGGCGCCGACACGGAGGGTCGTCGTCGCCATATCGTGTCGCCCCCTCCCGTCGCGATCATCCTCCTTGCCCCCCATGCTTACGCCTCCCCCCGGGGAGGTGTAGCATGTCGACGTAGCAGTCTGCAAGTGAGCTCCCTACCCCGGTGCTGCTTCCCAACTAGCTCGACGCCGGGTACGGACATTATTTAGTTTCCAAAAAAGCCCTCCGTACAAGGCTTTCCGGCGGCGGCTGATCATGAGGATCGCCGCCGCCTCACCTAGCCGTTCCTCCGCTTGCGACCGACCACCGGCCTGTGCCATGTCGTGCCTCACCCCCGGGAAGGTTCGATTGACACATGGCTTGTCGACGGCCATCGAGCGCCCTTTCATGGCGGTGCTTCCCGGCTTGCCACCACCAGCTCTAACGCCCGCGTCTCACCGATGATCCGACCGTACCCTCCTCGCCATCAAACGCTATTGAGGTACATGCCCCGCCCCCCATAGTAGGAATGTATCCAATATTATTAACCGTGAAAAAACTTATTGGACGGGCCGAGCGGGAGATCTTGGCGCCGGTATTGCAAAGAAATTGTTTTTTCAAAAGCCCTATGTACAAGGCTTACCCGACATTGAAATTGAAATTGAAATTGAAATTGTTTACAACATGTACCGTATGCGCCGGTTTTTCACCAAAAGCCGGATGCGTCGCCTGCTGTCTATGGGCCCTCCCAACTATGCCATACAAGGAACTTACAAGTCAGGGCTAGACCGTTAACCACCTAATCCAACCTCTCCAATGTGGGTCGGGGGTTTTACTCCCCCCCGGGGAGGTGTGCAAGTAGAGGCTAAGGTTGTGTGCATTTAGGGTCGTGCGAGGGGGCAATGTGCGGATGCGCGGCGGGAGGTCGTGCGGGACTTGATGCGGTATATGAGTAGGAGGTGATGCAGCCATTGGACAGTATGCGTGTGGAGTTGTGCAAGAATGCGATACGTGTCGAGGTGTGCTTTGGAGACGAGTTTATCAGGAGGGTCGGTGCGGGCGGTGAGAAGGGAGGTGAGACTCGTGATGGTGGAGGAGTGCGGTGTACCCGTGCGGCTCATGACGATGGGGAGGATGTCAACCACTGTGCCTGGCCAGTGGCTTCTGATGGCGTTTGCAAGGGGTGTGTATTTGGATCGTATGAGGTCGGCTGTGTGGGAGAGGTTGTTGTCTGTGCAGTACTTCCATTCCCCTATCTGAATCTTTTTTGTGGATGCGTAACGTCGGCGACCGTTGGAGTGACCAACGAATCGAGGTTCGAGGATGCGGATGAAGTCAGGTTTGTGTGCAGGGGGACGAAGCAGGGGGGGAGAATCTCAGGGGGGAGGACGGCGGGGCATGAGGTTAGGGAGTCAGGCGAGAGACCTTCGTCAGCAACAACAAGTCGGGTGGGCATGTGGGTGGGGTGAGGTGGGTGGCAGTCAAGTGGAGTGTGGGCAGGGGTGGGGGAAGCAAACGACTTTATGGGTTTGTTACCGAAGTCTGCGGTGATGGTTTCCCAGCGTCCTCCGTTGTGGCGTTCCAGTAGGGAGAGTAGGAGTTGCAGAGCGCTGTTGTGTCGGTCCTGTCTTAGACCAGACATAGAGGGGCAGTTACCGGCCATGTGGCCGTTGCTAGTGAATTGGCCACATAGTGGGCAGCGCAGGGTGGGGTTGTGAGTAAGTAGGCGGGTGTTGTGGACGCCCCACATGAATTCTTGTTTGTGTGTGAACTAGATATTTGTGAGGGTTGAGTGTTTTTTGTGGTAAGAGAAATCTGCGCCGTCCTTCGCGGCGCGGGCGAGGAGGGCTCCGTGTTTGGTTGTTTGCGAGAGAGGAGTGTGTGTGTGTGTTTTGTGCTGTAGGTGTGTGCGTCGGTTTTGAGGTTGGTGTATCTGTAGGGTATGGGCTTACCCGACAACTAATGATCCCACAGATCGCGCTGTCGGCCCTCTTTGCCCCCTACCGTGCCAAGCTTGGCATGGCTACGGGGTTTCTATCGCCCACAACGGGGAGGCGAGGGGATGCCGGCGGGCCTGCGAGGCACCCCCCTCCGGGGCCGCCGCCACTGCGCCGCCTGCGGGCGCCGAGCGAGCGCCTTGCCATAGCGTTGCTTCCCGGCTGTCCGCCACCGGCTCCATAGCCCCCACCTTGCCGCTCGTCCGCCCGTGCCCTCCTCGTCACCACACGCTCGCGAGATAATGTTCACCTCCCCCTAATTTTGCCCTAATGTGCTTAGTAACATGTGAGTATCAAATACGTGCTTGGTCTTGAAAATAAGCACAAGGCTACCCGAGCTGGCGGATATATTGGCATTGGTAATGTGCATATATTGTTACCCTTTTTACAAGCCCTCCGTACACGGCTTTCCCTACAATTGCTAAACGCGCAGATCGCAGCTGTCGGGTCACCCCGCCTAGCTCCCTACAGTGCCATATGTGGCACGTTGTCTCTCTAGCATACTACTAAGACAATCAATGTCCCATGTGGGAGTGCATACGAGGGAGTGATTGAGAACTTATAATGTTAGTAACCACATTATTTGAGAAAGTGTTATCTTGTTTGTTTCTCACATGTAATGCACTAGACTGAAATAGGCCTCGTCTAGCTACCTCCGACCCTGTCTCACATGCTCAACATAGCCTCTACTAGGACTCTAGTAACAATATTTACCAAACGGGCGACGTAGCCAATATGTCTCGGGAAATCATACATAAACGTATTGAAACATATTAATCTCAATGTGCGTGTTGTACGTAGCGGAAGGTACAAGTAGTATGGTATAGTGAACATTGTCCTCGAGCTTTAGCAGTAGCGACGAAACCGATGATAAGTCCTTCGTTGGAAAAGTGTGGATCTAAAAATAACGATTACATATACAATATCCTGAAATTGATGTTACATGACAGTACTCGTCACACTCGTACCCTCTCCCTTTTGCTTGACACATAAAAGAGGTCAGCCGGTAGGCTTACCTCGCGGTAGGTCTTATTGGGGCTCCCCTCACGAAGCCTCATTCGGACTCAGGAATGCGCGTCCGGGTAAGCGTGCATGAATCGATGTACGCACGAGTCTGCAAACGTTTGCGATTGTGCTTATCCATAAAATCGGGCAACGCCTTCGTACGGTATACTTCCGACGTTTACCGTGTGCCGCACAAGTGGAATGTCGCCATTGCTTAAGTGCGCCATGAACAAGAAGATTTTTCCACGTCATCCGTCCAGCTACTAGTTGTTGACAACAAAAATGTGAGAGACGTAAATGTCGTCGTCGTTGTCTCCATGCGGCGTCACATGAACTACTGTTGAAACAGAAACATGGAGCATGGTCTTAAAATATTCACGTGAAGCGCCGATTGTAAGCGTGCAATAGCTAGTAGTTTCAACATGTAATTGTGCTTACCAATCTGGTCCTTAACGGTAAAAGGTCCGAGTTCTCGATCACGTAGCTTCATGCTAGGTTGTCCTCGCAAGAAGATATTTTTTAACCCATTGAAACATGGTCCCCCTGAACGAAGTTCTGCGAAGCTCTGCGGGGCTGCCGCGGCTCCGAACGTGCATGCATCTCATCCTTGGGTAGTTGTAGTACCAAAGATACAAGAGGGTGTAATTCTCGTAACTGTTGTAGCCGCCTTGTTGCGTCTTGCAAAACGAGAATGGAAGGTCGCGTGCTGAACAACACGTTTGGAGGCTCGTCAAATGTCACGCCAATTTGCCTCAAAATGTGTGTGCCATATGTGCTCGACTCGCATTGTACGCAAACTCGACAATAGGCAACATGGCTGTCCATACGCTTCTATCGTAGGAGCATAGACAACGAATGTTGGTGAAATGTGTTGTCGACGCGCTTTGCTAGGCCGTCCGCTTTTGGATATCAACTGGAACACATGCTGAGGCGAGTGCCAAGGCGTCTCCGCAGAGTTTGCTAGAAGCCACTGACGAGCTTAGGGTCACGGTCATTGACCAACATTTCAAGCAATATGTGCAATCGTTATACTCCGTGTACAAGATCGGGGGACATGGGCAAGGAGGACCGCCGCGCCGGGACAAGCGGCGACGGCCTAGACTGAGGTGATCGACACGGAGTCGGGATCCAAGAACGAATACGCGACGGAGGGAGGCTTATGCGCTTCGTATGTTAAACAACCTCGGTGGGCTGGCGTCTCATTTCGGGAGCAATCCGCGCACGTGAAGGTGTAGCGGCAGTTTGTTTTTGTATTCTCGACAAGAGGACGTGTTTTTGTTTTTAGGATCTTTGCGTTGTTACTGCTTAATAAGGGGGTGCCTTGTCAATTGATGCAGATTGATCACTACGTCTTCATCGTCCTCGAGAATAGTAGCAATTCACATTGCATATAGCTATGTATATGTCCTCCCCGTCAAGACAGAGAAACCGCACGATCACCAAACAAATATGGAGGAGGGAACACTGCATACCGACACACCCACAAATGCCCCATGGTAGACAGTTCGATCCTCTAAACGCCGCCTTTAAGACCCAACAACATCCTCACATAAAACAGTGGATTATGATGACCGGGTATTCTCCATGCGCTTCGCGCTTTGAGCAGCCTCCCCCAGCTCCCGCCAGAAAACTGAGGAAGCCTGCGTAGCTCTGCTGGCCGAGGACCCCCTCATGCTCCCACCGCACGCCGGGAAGATGCCTCGCCTAAATCATTACTCTAGAAGCCCCCCTCTTTCCCGGCAGCAGCCTCCACACCACAATGCTCCCGCTCCCCGCGACACGAGTATGTCGCGGCAAACGTCTCCTTGACCGATATACCTCGCCGGTCTACACCCGCCCAACCCCGGGCAGCTGCCCACTCAGCAGGGGGGCGCCTCGGATGATCATCCGCGCCTCGACCTAACCCCGGTTGGAATAGCAACGGTGGGACGTCTACTACTGACTTAACCGTTCTTTGCTTGGGGTGTGGGTAAAGGACGAGAAGGGGACTAGCATGCCATTCCCTTGGCAAGGCGATCGGAGAGAGCGATAGAACTAACTATAGGCACTTTTCTTTGTCCGCGGTGAAAGGGGATTTCATGATGAGCAGTATGTAATGCACTGTCTATCATGCAATGGCTTTGCCAGAAGTTGATTGCACTCCCGTGTGCGGTTAAACTGATTGAGTCCCTAGGAGTATCAAGGATGAGGGATGTCGGCCAAAATTTTGTTTTCTAAGTCCTAGATGGCATTAGCACGAAGGCCCTAAGGTAGCAGCCGCACAACGCGATAGCGGTACATGTTGAAAATCATTTTCATTTTCATATGTGTATGTGCCGCTAGTTGTATCTACGCTCTTCCCATTAAGACCGTTAGTATAGGCACGCATGCAATTACCCGCCACGCACGATTGTAATGGCCATCAAAACCAATTGACGGTAGAATTATGTGGTGCAAGCAAGACGCCGCCACGGTGCGTGCTCCAGTGACCTAGACACGCCTATAACCACGCCCAAGTTATTATAGCCACACACGTTGGACTTGCGACAGATTTTTGGCGGCCCAAAATCCATGCATGTGCACGTTATATATGTATAGCTAGGTAGTTTTTGTCGTAAGAAGCATGAAAAGTACTCGATACTGGGTTCTCAGCATGCCTACAATGTTGCAATAGTACTCGCCCGTGGATGCGCCGACCGCCAAAAGAACAACGCCACCAATAATGGTACGTCGTGCGCGCTTGGGTGTCTTGCCACGTGCCCGAAAAGACAGCCAAGGAGCACGGGCATGAGCCCTATTAGGCTTGGAGGGCGGCTGACTTGTAGTGTAAGCACCCTAGAGCGCGGGACGCTAGCCTTAAAAGCTTGCGCACAATCGGGCGTGAAACATGGAAGGATCTTTCAAAGGAAGCAAACGCATGGTGCAAGTTTCCATATACACGGCGACGACGGCTTCAGCCTAATACCCTTCACGCCCACCCCGGCATGTCAAGTCATCCCCACCCCCTCACAATCCCCCATCTGCCATGAACCCCTCCATCTCGAACCCACCACCCCTTGTTTCACATGCTACTATCCACTCCCACTGCCGCCCAGCTCAAGGTCCCGACACATGACGATGTGATCGCCTGACCGGTACGAACGTGGCCATGACCACGACCTCACTCGCCTACATGACGTCCAATGAGCCCCATGCTTTCAAGTCCACGACTGAATTAGTACGACCCCCTCTGACCCCACTGCACTTACAACATTCAACAACGGCTTCACCCCCGCCACTTCCCCCATCCTTCCCACCCCCGTGCCCTCCCAATGGACACACCCCATCATTACCTCCAACCAAGAGCCCATCATCCTATACCTTGACATGCTCCACTGTTAGAGTTGGGAACGTACATTTACACGGAAGTCGTGCCGGCCCCACAAGGGGGCCGGCTGTGGTGACTAGACAAGTGTGAGGAGAGAGATGGCGGCCGGCGAAGGCACCGGCAGGGCCGGCCGACCGCCACTAATAGGGAATAGAGTACCGCTAATAGCACAACACTAAGTACTAGGATGACAAATAGCTACCTTGTACATAAACACTAGGCAACGGGATGCTAGTGCTAACATCCACACAGGCAAATTCACAAAATACACACACCCTACCCTTCTAGACATAACTATTCTCTGCACCCCAGCGGCCACGTGTTCAGTATTCCTTCGGGCCCATGCATCCGACACCTCAACTATCTCTTCCGCCCCAACCTCACCCACCGTACATTCAAAGAAAAGGTCTACCGCCTCTTCACCCGCCTCGGCACGCGTTCGGAAATACACTCACCCACCCAAGTCACCACCACACGCAACCGTTGGGGAACTACGGAGGACCTCCTCTCCGCCCTCCGGAGCACATTCCACACACAAAGCGAACTCTAATCTGGCTTCTTTAATAATTGAAATTGAAATTGAAATTGTTCACAACATGTCCCGGCAAACTGGACCGAGTGTCGTCTCACGGGCCACTCTACTTCGCCATACATGACTTATTAGCAAGTTGGGCCCGGGTCTCTCCGACCAAGTTCATTTCTTATCGGCACACCTATCTGCAATGTGTGTCTCGACGTTCCTCGGAAGTTATATAACTGTAAGCAACCTCAGTAATTGCCACAGTCCCCCCACCTAAGCAATAACAGCGTAATAATTTTGTAATCAAGGAAAAACAGATCTAAAAATAAATCCACTTGTCTAGAAATGCAAAACTATACTGCTGCTCGACCTTCACGATGCACGGCCCGCTCCCGCCGAACCGGGGTGTCGACCGGCCTAGGCCGGTCGGCGTTCGGGAGGGACGACGGGCCAGCCTAATCTAGCTCCCGCGTGACTTCGGTCTTGCCGAAGGTAGGAGGGGAAACGCTGGCAAAAAACCCCTCCTCACGCGGTCGCTCGTCGATCCCGCCGCTCCATCCCGTAAACCCCGCCCCAAGGTCTTGCCGCGTCCACCGACGCGGCGGTCCTCCGTGTCGAGGTCCCCCATCACCTCGAGGACAGGTGGGGGGGACCGAGACACACAGACATAGAAAAAACTAGCGCTCCTGCCTCCGCGCCTGAATTTTCCCCGCCCATTTCCTCGGTTTTTTCTCTGTCTGGTACCCGGGTACCTGTCGGTTTTCCGGCTTGTGGCCGTACCCTCCCCCCTCTGATCGCGCGTCCACCGAGCAACCTTTTCTTGAGCGGGGGCCTCCGCGCTCACCCGGGCCCACGCTCAAGGACTCCTAGGAGTATGAAGGTCTGTCGGGGTAGTGGGTGTCGAAGAGGGGGGGGGCAGGTCACCGTGGCCGGATCCGGCGGGCCGCGGGCGCCCGGAATTAAGCAAAACCCTCCGTGCCGGGTTTTCCGGCGGCGCCGACCCAAAGGGTCGTCGCCACCAGATCGTGTCGCTCCTCCCATCGCGACCGTCCTCCTTGACGTCCAAGCTAACTTCTCCCCCCGGGAGATGACGCTGGACGACGTAGCGGCGCGCTAGTGAGCGCCCTTCCCTGGTGATGCTCCCCAACTAGCTCGACGCCGGGTACGGACATTATTTTTAGTATCCTAAAAAGCCCTCCGTACAGGGCTTTTCGGCGGCGGCTGATCCTGAGGATCGCCGCCGCCTCATGTAGCCGCTCCTCCGTCTGCGACTAGCCACCGTCCTGTGCCATGTCTTGCCTCGCCCCTCGGCAAGGTTCGACCGGCACAGGGCTGGTCGATAGCTAGCGAGCGCCCTTTCGTGGCGCGGCTTCCCGGCTGGCCACCACCATCTCCAACACCCGCCTCCCACCGCTGATCCGGCCGTACCCTCCTCGCCATCAAACGCTGCCGTAGTCCAGGTCCCACTCCTAAAAGTAAGGCTGTATCTAGGAGTATCTGTGCGCGAAAAAACATATCGGACGGGCCGAGCGGGAGATCTTGGCGCCGGTAGTGCACAGATTTTTTTTTTTTCAAAAGCCCTATGTACATGGCTTTCCCGACAGCTGCTGATCCCACGGATCGAGCTGTCGGCCCTCTTAGCCCCCTACCGTGCCAGGCCTGGCACGGCTACGGGGTTTCCAGCGCCCACCACGGGGAGGTGAGGGGGTGCCGACGGGCCTGCGAGCGCACCCCTCTCCGGGGCCGCCGCCGCTGCGCCGCCGGCGGGCGCCTGCTTCTTTAATAAGTCCTTACACTCCAACACGTACCACTCACAATATCTAGAGGACGTCGTCTTCTCCTCGAGCGGTAGTAACGGCCCTCACATCTAGCGAGGCACCAACATCGCAAATCCGGAATACGACCACGAATGTATGCGCCCCGCCATGGAGCACGCAATCACAAGTGCCCACTGCACCTCCTCTCACTCCACCAGCGTTACCATTCTCATCCTCCCCCGCTGGGAACACACACCGTATCGACACTCCAAATACATCAACTTATCGTACACACGTCACCTCTACGGTCTCCTTGACTGCGCAAACACTTTCCTCCCCTTCGACCAACACATCGACACCCCCACCTCCACGCTCTTCACTGGATGGTAGACATCTACCTCGTCGCTTACCACCTCGCCTTGTCCTCCCTACCCTTCCGCACGGCCATGGCCGCCCTCTATAACACTCTCGAATCCATACACGGCACACACTTCCCATACCCACCCTCAACCCACCACCGCCATCCCTTTCACCACGTACACACCCCACCCTACAGGCATCTACTACCTTTCCCCCAACCCCACGTCCCCACCCACATCATCACTTACCCTCCCCCATAACATACAACACTAACCTACTCCCCCGCGCCCGGAACTCTCGCTTGGAAATGGCAGGATTTCGTCTACCTGGACGGCTCCCATAGAGAGGCTCCTCCCCACTTAGAGCTGCCGCAACCCACCATGTCACGGACACTCACGTCAAAATCATTGTGACTTCCACTCCTACCTCCCACACCATTGACCGTGCAGAGCTCGCGGGCATCGACATCGGCTTCCAAGTCGGTCACACCCACCTCCTTACCGAAAGCGAATGTACGCTGCGCCATTTCTCAGGATACATGCGCTGCCTTACTGCTTACCGACACCACATCCACCGAGAAACCTATGAATCAATAACACACACCCTACAAGCCCGCTGCACAACCGTTATGCACACTCGCCTCGGCAAAATCAAAGCGCAGATTCACCCTCTCGGTAACGACCACGCCCAAGCGCTACCCAACAAATAGCAAATGGACACCCACTCGATACGACTTACTCCACGGGCTCATGCGTATCTGTCGGTACCTAGACATTATCCTACACACTCATCCCTCAGCCACAAGGTGAACCCACACCCTACATATACACTAATCTCAAAACATACGGACACAAATACAACAACAAACACACGCTTACACCCCTTCGCGTACCTCCACACAGGGCGACCTCCATGCCCGCGCTACCTCGGAGGGGGCGGATTTCTCGTTCCACAAAAGCCACACCTCCCTCACCAATATCCAATTCGCACACAAGCAGGAATTCATGTGGGGGGTGCACAATACTCGCCTCCTCTCGCATAACCCCACCATTTGCTGCCCCACTTGTGGACAATTCACCATCAACGGACACATGATAGGCAACTAATAATGTAGCGGCAAAAACAAAACCGAAACAACAATACCATTGAATTGCTCTTTTACCTCCTCGAATGCCACAATGGCGGACGGTGGGATACCATCACCGCCGATTTCGGTAACAAATCCATAAAATCCTTCGCCTCCCCCCCTCATATCCACACCCCTTGACTGCCACCCTCCTCACCGTGCTCACATGCCTACCCGTTGAGACGCTGCCCACGAAGGACTACCCCCCGACCCTCTCACATCATGCCATGTTGTCATCTTTGGCGATCTATTGCCTCCCTCGCTCAGACCCACCGTCCGCAAACCATACTTCGTCCGCCTTCTCGAACCAAGATTCTTCGGGCACTCGAATGCCCGTCACCGATACTCCTCGATTAAAAAGATTAACATAAGAGAATGGAAGTACTGCACATACAATAAGGTCTCTCACACCGCGCAACTCATCAGCGATACATACATCCCTCTTGCCAACGCCCTCCGCAGCCTCTGACAAGGTACAAATATTGACATCCTCCCTATCGTCATAAGCCGCACATGCACCCCTCACACTTTCACCATCACCATCTTCACCTCCCTCCTCACACTCCCCACAGACCCTCTTGATAAATTCATCTATAAAACTCGCCTCGACATCACCGCATCCTCTCGCAACTCCACTTGCACACTGTTCAATGGCTCCACCACTTTCTTTTCATCTACCGCCTCAAATCCCACGTTACATCACGCCATTCCTCATCGTTCCTTACCCGCGCCTAACCCCCCATTGCCGCCACGCATGACAGACTCCCCTGGGGGGAAGTAAAAACCCCCACCACACTTTGTAGATTGGAAGCGAGTAAATGTTGTTTAATTGGCTCGTTCACGTAGCGACAGCTTCGCTCCCCTTAACTGTCAACTGCGCTAACCTCCACTTAACACCTTACAAATCTCCACCTGTTTTTGTGAGACACTACCGAATCTACTAGCCGCTAATTGTATGCGCGTCATATATCGTATTCTACATAAATTCTTTTCTTGCATGAAAAGGCAGTGGAGACCACCAAGCAAAAACAAGAAAGGAGGAAAAAAACGAACCCCGAAGGACAAGAAGGCATGCATATCGGATTCTCATCCCCTACATTCTGGAGATATTGTTGAAAACCTACGGCGTGACAATGAGCGTTGCATTTGGACACTTATCGCTACCCAACCTCCCTCCGTTCACTACCCGTACCGGTACCGGTCTGATCATACACACGCACACACCCATGCACATAAGTAAGCAACAGCCTCCCCGAATTGGATCCCCGCATCGCGAAGGGGAGAATGGATGAGGGCTTCGGTAGCGATGGCGCGTCGGTAGGATGGCGCGAGATTACAGGCAAAAGTTAGGGCTTAGTGAAACACTGAGTGCTCGAAGATGTATTGGGAAGTCGACTAACGTCACCGTGTGTGTTGTTGCCCATTGTCTTCGCATAGTTCTTGCTACCAATGAGACTCGACAATTTGAATGAAGGTCAAGACGAGTGGATAACCAGCCGATATTGTGTGTTTGGGGGGGCAGGGGTGCATATCATAGTAGTGATGCGTGACAACATGGCTAGTACTGCCTGCCAAAATAAAATGCCGATGAAGAACGGATATTGTAACATTAATAAGCTCACCTTCCCTCGACTTGATATTGTCTTGAAGTACCAATACCCCATTATGTACCTCAAAATAACGACCCAACATCCCCGCCCTTCCCCTTCTTGACCTTCACCAAGCAGTCTTGAAAGCTTGTTGTGACGTTGTTGTCTCCAACCTCTAATTCAGTTGCTCCGGATCCGATTCACATAACCATTTTCCGGCCGGCTTACTTCCAACCACCCGCGGGGCACCTCGATATCCCAACGCCATGTATTTTTCTCTCACATCCCTCGCGCTAGCAACGAAATTCCTCTCGAACGGGGGGTGGTTGTTCTCCACGCCAATTCCTAGGTTGCCGACCACGCACTAGCCTAGAAGTACAAGCAATTGTAATTGTAATTGTATTACAACAAGATCGGCAAACTGGACCGGTTGCTGTCTAAAAGCCATCAATACTCTACCATCTAAGACATTTAGGAGAACGATTGGGCCGGGTACTCTTCGACCAAGTACACCTATCGACACACCTATCTGCAATGTGTGACAAGACGTTCCTCGGAGGTTAAAAACTGCAAGCAACCGCAGTAATTGCCACAGTCCCCCCGCCTGAGAAGTAACAACAAAAATAATGCTGTGTCAAGATAAACATATCTAAAAATAAATCCACTTGTCTAGAATGCAAAATGAAAGTTGCTGCTCGACCTTCACGATGCATGGCTTGCTCCCACTGAACCGGGTGCCGACCGGCCTAGGCCGATCGGCGTTCGAGAGGGTCGACGGGCCAGCCTAATCTACCTCCCGCGTGACTTCGGTCCTACCGGAGAAAGGAGGGGAAAGGCTAGCGAAAAAGCCCTCCTCACGCGATCGCTCGTTGATCCCGACGTCGCATCCGCTCCGACGTCGTAGCCGCTCCTCCCGTCGCGAATTTCCTCCTAGTCGAGGTCCCCCGTCACCTTGAGGGCAGGTGGGGGGGGGTCGAGACAGTCCGAGAGAAAAGCTAGCGCTCATGCCGCCGCGCTGAAGATGTTTCCCGGCTATTTCCCCGGTTTTTTCTATTCTGGTACCCGGGTACCTGTCTGGAAGATCAGCCATCGGCCGTACCCTCCACCCACCGTTTGCGTGTCCATCGAGCACCCTTGTTTCGAGTTCGAGCCTCCGCGCTTACCCGGGCTCGGACTCTCTAATGTTAGGTGGCACAAACCACAACCTCTCCCTCACCGCACAAACGAATCGCGATAAATACACCCCCTCGCCGATGGCATTCGAAAACATTGGCCACGTACCGAAGTCGACATCCTTCCCATAGTCCTGAGCCACACAAGCACACCTCACACATCCACCATTACCAGCCTCACCTTCCTTCTCACCCACCGCAATGACCCTCATGACAAACCCATCTCACAAACATGACTCGACACAGCACGCATCCTTGCACAACTCCACTTGCACACGGTCCAATGGCTAATCTCCTTCTCATCTACCGCTCCAAGTCTCGCACGACCACACGCCGCATCTCCACTTACCGCACCCACACACGGCCTAGAATGACGTCCACAACCACCACGCACGAAACACTCCCGGGGGGGGGGTTAAAAATCCCAAGCCCTTTGGAGAGGTAGGATTTAGGCGGTTCACGGTCTAGTAGCCATAACTTAAGTTTCATGCATAGCATAGTTGGGAGGGCCAAGCGACACCATCCGGTTTCACCCATGACAAGTTTTAAAAAATTCAATGAATGTTAGGTTTGCATAGCGATGTTGGGTAGCAGTGGTGTATTGCACGGTCGCAATGGCCGGATCCAAAAAGGCGGCAGGGGTGCGGAAATTGTTCAAACCCTCCGTACCGGGTTTCCGGCGGGGGCTCATCCTTAGCAACACCCCGCCGCCAGACCTCGCCGCTCCTCCCGTAATGACCGTCCTCCGCGCTGAAATTGAAATTGAAGTTGTTTACAACATGTACCGTATGCGCCGGTTTACACCAAATACCGTATGCGCCGGTTGTTGTCTCTGAGCCCTCCCAACTATGCCATACAAGAAACTTACAAGCCAGGGCTAGACCGCAAACCACATATATCCAGCCTCTCCAAGGGTGCTCGGGGGTTTTACCCCCCCCCCCCCGGGGAGTGTGCGGTGCGGGGCGATGGCGGCGTGCAGTTAGGAGCGTGCGAAGGTGCACTGTGTGGAGGCGCGGCGAGAGGTCGTGCGGGATTTGATGCGGTATACAAGTAGGAGATGATGTAGCCATTGGACAGTGTGCGTGTGGAGTTGTGTAAGGATGCGAGACGTGTCGAGTCGTGCTTTGGATATGAGTTTGTCCGGAGGATCTGTGCGGAGTGTGAGTAAAGAGGTGAGACTTGTGATGGTGGGTGAGTGCGGTGTACCCGTGCGGCTCATGACAATGGGGAGGATGTCGACATCGGTACATGGCCATTGGCTGCGGATGGCGTTTGCGAGTGGTGTGTATTTGGCGCGAATCAAGTGGGCTGTTTGGGAGAGGTTGTGGTCCGTGCAGTATATCCACTCACCTATCTGAATCTTATTAATGGAGGAGTATCGGCGGCGACCGTTTGCGTGACCGACGAATCGAGGTTCGAGGAGGCAAATAAAGTCGGGTTTGTGCGCGGGGGGTCGTAGCGCGGGGGGGGAGAATCTCGGGGGGGAGGATAGCGGGGCGCGAGGTTAGGGAGTCGGGCGAGAGACCTTCGTCAGCAGCAATGAGGCGGGTGGGCATGTGAGTGGGGTGAGGTGGATGGCAGTCAAGAGGGGCGTGGGTGGGTGTGGGGGAAGTGAAAGACTTGATGGGTTTATTACCAAAGTCTGCAGTGATTGTCTCCCATCGTCCTCCGTTGTGTCGTTCCAGTAGGGAGAGTAGGAGTTGTAGCGCGTTGTTGTGGCGGTCATGTCTTAGGCCAGACATGGTAGGGCAGTTACCGGCCATGTGGCCGTTGCTAGTAAATTGGCCACACATGGGGCAGCGCAGGGTGGGGTTGTGTGTGAGGAGGCGGGTATTGTGGTCCCCCCAAATGAAATCTTGCTTGTGGGTGAACTGGATGTTGGTGAGTGTTGTGAGCTTTTTGTGGAAGGTGAAGTCGGCGCCGTCTTCCGCGGCGCGCGAGGAGGGCACCGTGTTTGGATGTTTGTGAGAGGGGTGTGTGGGTGTGCCTGGTGCTGTGAGTGTGAGCGTCAGTTTTGAGGTTTGTGTATTTGTAGGGTGTGGGTTCCCCTAGGGTTTGTGGAATGAGGGTGTATGGCCAGGTCCAATGGCCTATCGACACGTCTGAACCTATGGTATATGTTGTGTCGGGTGGTTGGCTGGCCGTCTGCAGCTTGGGTAGCTAGTGTATTTGCGAGGTCGTTTCCTAGTGAGTGGTTGTGTGCTTTAATTTTGCCGAGTTGTGTGCGGATGCCTGCGTTGCAGCGGATTTTGAGGGTGTGTGTGATGGAAAGGAGTCCGTCTCGGTGGATGTTTTGTCTCTCAGTGGATGGGCAGTTTAAGTAGCCTTGTATGAGGCGGAGGGAGCACGCAATGTCTGTACGGAGGTGTGTGTGGCCTAGTTGGAGGCCTATGTCTATGCCTGCAAGTTTTGCGCGATTTATGGTGTGAGAGGGAGGGGTAGAGGTCACCAGAATTTTGATTCGGGTGTCCGAGGCGGGGTGGGTGGCGGCTGCTCCTAGGGGGGAGGAGCCTCCCTTTTTTGAGCCGTATGTGTATACAAAGTAAGGCTAGGGATCAAGTGAATTTTGTCGATGTTGATTGTAATGATATTTTGCAACGTCGATGTTGATGGCATTGATATCTTGGATTGTCGATGTTGATGGTGTTGATAGTTTGGGATACTGACATCGATGGCAATTTAAGCCGATATTATCGCCGATGTATCGATATTTGGGACGATATATTGACACATCGGGCTTAGATAATCAATATTTTACAACTGTTTTGATAATTGATGGTATAGATGCTAGCACTACAGCCATCGTGCCGATGTCGATGTCGCAACCTATCACATCGATGGCACTATCACCAAATGATGATGATACTATCGACGATGCATCGATGGATGATCCCTAGCCTTAATACAAAGTCCTGCCAATTCCAAGCAAGAATTCCTTTGGTGGGGCAGTAAGTTAGTTTCATGCGTTCATGGAGGGGGTAGGTAAGGGGGTGTAAGGGGTTGGGGGGGAGATGGTGGATGCCTACTTATTAGTGTGGTGAGTAGGTGTCTATGAGGTGGGGAGGAGGGATGGTGATGATGGGGTTGGGGAGGTGTGTGTCGTAGATTGACTCGGGTGTGTTGTGGAGTGCGGTCATGGTTGTGTGTGAGGGTAGGGTGGAGAGGGCTAGGGGGTTGGTGACGAGGTAGATGTCAACCATCCAGCGTGTGCCGAGTGGGGTAGGGATGGGGTGTCCTGTGTGTTGGTCGGGGGGTAGGAAGGTGTTTGCGTCATAGGGAAGGGTGTAGAGGTGGTGGGTATATGGGGAGTTGATGTATTTGGAGTGGCGGTATGGTGTTTGTTCCCATCGAGGGAGTATGAGGAGGGTTGCGCTGGGTGTGTGGGAGGTTGTGAGGTGGGCGCTGGTGATTGCGTGTTCCATGGCGCGGCGCATGCATTCGTGGTCGTATTCGGGGTTGGCGATGTTTGTGCCTTGCCATGTGTGTGGGGCGTTGCTGCCGCTCGATGAGAAGACTATGTCTTCGGGGTAAAGTGAGTGGTATGTGTGGGAGTGGAGTAATTTGTTGAGGGGGTCTGAGTATAGTTCAGTTTGGATGTGGAATGTGTGACGGAGTGCGGTGAGTAGGTCCTCTCTAGTGGCCCATCTGTTACGGGTGGTGGTGGCGGGTGTGGGTGAGTGGATTTCTGAACGGGAGCCTAGTCGAGTGAGAAGGTGGAAGACCTCCTCTTCGAACGTGTACTGCGAGAGGTCGGGGCGGAAGAGTTGATATAAGTGGCGGACGCGGGGACCGTTGAGGGTGGTGACCGCGCGGCCATCGGGAGTGCATAGTATTGTGGTGTCATGTAGTGATGGGTGTGCGTGGATGGCGAATTTGCCGGTAGGGAGCATGTTGAGGTCGGGGTGGATAGGGTCGTGATTGAATGTGATGAGGGGGTGTGTCCATGGGGGGGGGGGGGTCCGGGTTCTGGTAGGATGGGTGTCGTGGAGGGGACAAAGCCGGAGTTAAATGCAGTGAGGGCGGTAGGGCCGGAGGGGTTCTCACTGATGGTGTCGTGCAGTTGTAGGCACGGAGCCCACTGGACCTCGTGGAGTCGAGTGAGGTCGTGATGTTGGCCGGGAGCGCACCAGTCGCATTGCCATGTGGCGGGTTCCTGAGCGAGGCGACATTGGGAATGTACGGCAAAGTGCGGGCATGTGCAGCATGTGGAGGTGGGGTCTGTGTGTAGTGAGTCGTGACAGATGGAGCAGGTGGTGGGGGAGGGGTGGGGAGCCATACCGAGGTGAGGGTGGAGGAGATGAGGCGGAAGCCGTCGTCGAGTTGGAGTTGGATGTCCCATTCCGTGAGGTGTTCCGGGGCCCATTCTACCATATATTGTGTTTGGCAGTATTTTGTGTCTTTGTGTTTGGAGATGATGCGCGTTACGTCGCAGGGGGGGTAGTGGTGGTATTAGGGGGTGAGGTATTTTGTATCTATGTGTGTGGTGGGTGCCGTGGGGGGGGGAGGTTTTGTTGTGGGTGGTGTGGATGCTAGATGAGAGGGTGGGGGGGGGAGCGGGGGAGGTATGGGGAAAGGAGAGGAGTCCAAGAGGGGTGGATAGTGGTGGGGGGGCATGCTTGTTCGGGGCTGAGGTGTGTGGTGGGTAAGCGGTTGTGGATAGTATCCATAGGTTCAGTGAGGATTGCTGCGAGGAGACGAATGGGGATTGAAAGTGGGGTGGTGGACCCCGTGAGTAAGGAGATGGATTTGCGGGATTTGAGGATGAATGAGGATGAGGTGGCTCGGAGGAGGACTCGTGGCCCCGTGGTGTCCTCCGCGCTGTTGTTGTCGTGCTGCCCCCTTTCGGCCGGCTCGACGTCACCATACTAGTCGACGTCGAGCGAGCGTCATACCCCAACGCTGCTTCCCGGCTTTCCGCCGCCAGTCCCAACACCCGCGTCCCACCGCCGCCCCGTCCGTGCCCTCCTCGCCACCACACACTTATGAAGATACGCATGCCCTACCCCTAATGGGACGGTATTTTAGTAGTATCTAGTCTTGAGAAAACATATTGGACGGCCCGAGCGTGAGATCTTGGCGCCGGTAGAACACAGAAATTATGTTTTGAAAAGCCCTCCGTACATGGCTTCCCCGACACCTGCGAATCGCGCGGATCGCACTGTCGGCCCTCTTAGCCCCCTACCGTGCCAAGCTCGGCACGGCTACGGGGTTTCCAACGCCCACCACGGGGAGGTGAGGGGCTGCCGACGGGCCTACGAGCGCAACCCCCTCCGAGGCGGCCGCCGCCGTGCCGCCGGCGGGCACCGAAGTACAATCAACATTATCCCCATACAACATCGGCCGGGTCGTATTTTTTGGGCCGCCCGACGCACCTCCCCGTCCACACGCCCGCCCTCCTTTTCCTAGTAGTCTTTTTAAACTTGCGCCCCTAATCATGTACCACTTACTTGGATGATAACTTTCTTACCGCACTCCGACCGATGTCTTTTTTACTTGCGAGGCTCGACGGGATCCTTCCGAAAACGCACTCGGCCGGGCCATCACCAAACTCGACTATTTACCGGGTGATCGATGCAATATTCCACCCCCCCCTTCCCTCCCCCAACTCTCCGCAATGGTCAGTTACTCATAGCGAATAAGCTCTTGCGCACGGTGTAAAATTTCCTTTCGTCGCCTCCCCCCCCGGCCGCAGGCCGCGGCGAGCGCCTTCCAAAACCAAACGCTGGCAATTTAGAGAAGACCGGCGCGACGGGCGAGCATGGTGTACGCCATGGAGAGGGATGTTGTCCTTCCGCGTTTGTCGCTATAATCGCGTGTGTTTGCACATAATCCTTATTAGGGATAAAACATAAATCGAGGTAGAGTAACTTTGATGCATAATCAATTATTTATTCATACATCCACGGGTTATTCCGTCGCAACAAATTCAGAATAATTAAACATCACATCCACTCTGGTACCCACTCTGTAGAGGTACGATTAGGTGGTTCACGGTCTAGCCCCGGATTGTAAGTTCCTAGATGGCGGACTTGGGAGGGCCCAAAGACAACAACCGGCTTCGCCCGGTACATGTTGTAAACAATTTCAAAATGGCAAATGGCACGGCAACATGGCGACATGGGGCATGAAATGGGCGACCCCGTGAATAGAAGAAATCTAATGCGTTGATAATTAGACGGACTAGTGAAGCGATTGTGCGGTTACCACTTGTCGAGGGGTTGCTAGATTAGCCCCGCGCGAATGTGGTGGACTTTGAACCCCTACAAATTTCGGTAGCGTGTAAGAATGCGGCATGGATAGCGTCGAAAGGAGGAATTGACTTGGGTAGCATGCTTCCATGTACAACTTAATTTGCTTCATTCGAACACCGCATGGCAAAGTTAAGGACTTTAAAGGCTCTCAAGTTGTTTAATTTTTTCCCATGTCCCACCCACGTAAAGCATCGAAACGGCACATTTCAGCACATCCGCATACTCCCAAGTTAGTGGACAACAAGCCAATATCACAAAAACCGCATGTTAGTAGGTCTCCCATTTTTGGAGTATTTAGTATTCAACCGCCGAATAAGGGCATGCCCCCAACTCGTGGGCCGAGCCGCAAACCCTAATGAGTCGGATCGTAGCCGCGACTCGCCCCACTTGCCTCCCGTCCTACCCTTAACTGCATCGTCAACACAACGACCAAAAGTACAGATAAAACCTTAAAACTCTATATGCTAAACAGCCAACCTCCGCGAAAAGCCCTATTGCAATGGTAACAAACTTAGTGGGAAGAGTGTACTCGATGCGGGCCTGGTCCAAACTCTTCGCGTTAGTCCTAAATGATGGTGGACGAGAGATAGCAGCCGGTCACGTTAGTAGCCGGTGAATGTCGTGTAACAAATTCCAAATTTACGCGCCCTCACTTTCTCGTCAATACCAACATAGTGAACAAAGCCCCCGTTACAAAGAGAAACTGAACAACGATGCTTTATCACATTCGAGCGTCCATGCTCGACATGTACTGTGGACAACCTATGAAGTATGGACAAGAAAAGCTGTGGGCAGTGGTGCGTACTGTCCTCGTGACATTCAATTCTCAAAGTTTGAACTCTTTGGCTTAGAATCTGACTTTGCTTTCGCTTTGTGTAACGGTCCTCTGTTCTTTCATGCCTTGGAATCGGAAAGAACTTGAATTGTCAGAACATTGGCTACCTCAAAGATTGAAACAATCGAAATGGACGGCTTTTCTTCCACTGTTACCCTTCACACAAGCTTGATAAGTCCCACCTAGCTGATGAACCTCCTAAATGACAGGTCCCAGGCCTCGTGCCGGGCCTTCATGACCAGTGCAATGAATATGTTACTCCTTGTCCTCCAAACCAGCCCCTTCCCCGTCCACCCTGAAACCATGAATTGCCTATTTTGGCTCCCACAGTCTTCGAAATGAAGCAAACAAACGCCGTTTTGGTCGACAATTCATATTTTCCGCGACGAGTGCATCTCCCGGAAAAACCCTTTCCACAGACACTCTAAAGATAGATAAGGCTTGTTCAAAAGCGATTCACAAGCGCAAGCGAATGTAGCTTGAAAGAGAGTAAACGGGGCAAAAGTAATAATGTGAAATTATGCAGTGCTGACGCTGTGGCATGCCTTCCTGTTCCTCGGGCTTAGGTTTTTTCTTCTTTTCTTCTGTATGCTTGGTGGCCTCCACTGCTTTTTATTGTGAGAATTTTTTTCCAAATAATGTACATGACAAAAGGCAAAGCAGCCGAATGTGGGCGTGGCTCGAAGGTGCTCATCCACTCCAAGTCACTACGTGGAGAAAAATGCAGACGGTATCCCTAATCACCACTCGCCCCGGGCCCCTTCATCAAGTTGCGCTGCTTGGCGCGCGCCTCGACGTATGCCGACTGGTCCGTCTTACGCATGTGATGCGTCTTATGTAGCTCGCCATTCTCGCGCATCCAATCCACCTGCGCCCGGGCCATCGCCAATCTGCAATGTCACTCGCAGTCCATGCCACAACGCCCACCTTCCCTACCCACTTCCACAACAGAGCACATCCGTACAACAATCGCTATTTGTAAAAACACACAACGGCAGATCTTAAGTCTTCCATATGGCCTTCACAACGGAAAGGATGCGGTCTGTGTTAAGTGGCCTAACGGAAATGCTTTTGATGCGAAAAGAGCGGCCAAGTGGGATGAGTGAGAGGGTGTAGGAGAGCTTGCAGCCGCACCTCTTCCTGATCCCAAACATAATCCTTTTTGGCCACGCTGATGGTCTTGAGGCCATCCCGAAGAAGGTAACCAGGGTTGGAGGCGGCGTACATGCTACTCGACATGCGCGTCAGCATCTTCTGCTCCGGATCCTGCATCAGCGTGTTGAAGAACTCTGGCATTCTAGTGCACTCTAGCTCAGACATTGTCTGTTTCTGGGTGAGTGGCGTCACGGGCTTGGGCAGCTTCCCCTCCTCTTCCATTTGCTTGAAGTGCTTCTTGTGAATGCTGTGCGTCGGCAATGAGCGCAGTCAGCCACCAGCACCGCAGACATCATGGCTAGTCGCATGGTCATGTTATACACGTTGGAGGTTCGCAGGCTTCGCTCGTCAAGCCCAACCACAGCCCGTACCTGTGCTCTTTTCCGATTGTCTCGGTCAGTGCCTGCGTCCGGATGTTATCCATGTACATCACTCGCTCGACGCCCGACATTTTGGCTCAATTTGTTGCGCAAGAAACAGAACAGACCTGCACACCATTGTCGTCAGTACAGCAGCTCCATATTGCCGCCACAGCCCCTCGCATATTCCCAATACCACGGCCCTCTCCCATGATGCGCCACAGCCTCATCACACCACCCTGAGGCTAAACGGCTCGTGAAACATAGGAGTTGATAAGAGGCGAGGGTTCGTCACTGTAGATTGTACCAACGCGCAGTGAATAAACGAAGGCGAGTGCGTCGCGGCAGCACACTAGGTTTGGGGATGCGTTGATAGCAAGCGTCCCCTCGGCGGACTTCCAAGAGCGAGGATGATGCAGCGCACGCGCGTGTGTCTATGGCGTTTCAGGTTAATTTGCTTTGCAAACGTACCGCATTGCTTTGGCGGGCGTCTGGATGCACTTCAGGTAGCCGACAACGCAGGGCAGTTTTGACAAGGATGTTTTTTCGTGAAACAGCGGCCACGGTCTCACCTGGGTTACTAACAGAGAGGGTCGCAGCCCCTGCCACGCAAGTCGTTAGGATGGCCGCGGGTTGGAGTGTGGATGGATAGTCGAGCCGCGACTCGGGCCGCGGAATAAATAGCACGTAGTCCCAACAGGAACTACGGAATGTAGCACCGGCTACTCCGTAGCAACCTCTGTGGGCGCTATAATCGCGAGAAAATCGGTGTACCGGAGAAGCAGTGCAACGCGCAGGGTTCTGGCGATTATTCTTGATTATTGGTGGCACTGCTATTCTTGAAGGCTTGCGCTTGGTTCTGACATGTCGGGCGCTTTTCATTGCATCTGTCGTAGCGCCGGTTGAGCCACTGCATATCGCGCGCCGGCGCGCGCGAGGTGTGCGGAGTTCCCCTCATTTACGCATGGGGGTGCTTACAAAATTGTTGGAAAGGAAAGTCAATATAATATATTATGTTAAACCCCAACTGAAACCTGCAACAGTGTATACATCATACGTACAATATACATATACCGTTTTGACTTCAGGATGGTATATACACTGTACGTTTGAAGATGATAAGTATATATGTTACACCCCAATTGTAACCCCCAACCGTGTGGCAATCGGCCTTCTGAGAGCTAACTACAGACACGAATCTATTTTCTTCTGCTTGCTGTTGCTGGCACTGCAGGTGGAAGTGCATATGGAGGGAAAGATGAGAATATGTTTGACTGTTTAGGGTTTAACAATAGATTGTAATCGAACAAAGGAATTGTTAAAAGGTTTAGTCACCTCCCTCTATGTATTGCACTAGGCTAGTAAATAGTTTTCGCTTAGCTAGCTTGCACATGTTCTCGCTTGGTCCTCGTACCATGTGCTAGGGCTTTCTAACCATTGTCAACAAACTAGAGACACAGCTCGTCCAACATTGGGAACCTCGTATAGCGCGTCGTCAAGCTAGTTAGATTTATTGTGTGTAAATTTACGTACCGGGAGGCACTAGCAGTACATTGTGCATGAGTACCCTCGCTAAATTGCAATAGCGACGTACCCACGATGTGCGTCCTTCCGATGGAAAAGCACGAATTGGATTTAGTAACGAGTACATGTACAATGTATTGCAATGTATTGCTGCACGATTGTACTCGTTACACTCGTGCCCTCCCCCCCTTGACTTATCTTGAGGCCGCCGTGAGGCAAACCTCCGTGGTATAAGCTCCTTTCTGAAGCAATTATTGAGACTCAGGTGTGCGCGCTAGTTGAGCGTGCATGAAGTCGATGTACGTTTGAGTCTTGGTAAACTTATGCCATGGGGGGGTCTCCAAGAAATCTTGTAACGCAATTGTACGATGGACTTCGTATAGCCGGTGCCACACAGGTGGAATGTCGTCATCACTAAAGTGCGTCATGAAGAGCAAATATTTGCCTCGACGTCAAGGTAACGACCCGATGCACACATAAGGGATGTGGGAGACGTCGAATTCCTCGTCGTCTCCTTCAACAACAGTCACCGGGACAGGTGGTCGCAACAAAGTTGTAGAGCATGGTCGTAGATTGTGAACGTGAAACATCGAATGTAAGCTTACACTCGCTGGCGGTTTCGGTATGTAAATGTGTTTCCCAACATGCTCCTCGATTGTAAAAGGTCCAAGCCGTCGATCACGCAGCTTCATGTTAGGTTGCCCACGTAAGAAGAGTTTCTTTGTAGCAATGGTCACCTTGTCTCCTCGAACGAAGTGCGGGGTTGTTGACGGTTCCGTACGAGCTTGCATCTCATCTTTGAGTAGTTGTAACACTGAGCGTACCAGGGCGTGTACCTATTGTAACAATCTTAACGGCTCTAGCGCGTCTTGCGAAACCGGAACTAAAAGTCGCATGCTGAATAGTAGGTCAGGATGCTCCTCAAGAGAGAACCCAAAAATAGCCTCGACGGGAGTGTGCTCAATTCCGAGCGCACATGTGGCGTTGTACGCAAATTTCACTTGAGGCAACAAGTATGTCTAGTTTGATCCGTCGCAACAACAAAAGCAACGTAGAAGTTGTAGAACCGTATTGTTTACGCGCTTCGTCAGTCCATCCGTCTCCGGGTGTCGGTTGGACGACATGTTGAGACGTATTCCGATACGTCTCTAAAGCGTCTCCCAAAAGCCGCTAAAGTATTTATTCGGGTCGAAATCACTGACGAGCACGCGAGGTAATCCATGTAATCGGTAGACTCCATGTAAAAACAAATTAACATTTTCCTTTGCTGTCACGCTTTTTGTACACGGCAGAAAATGGGTAATTCGAGTTAGATGGTCTACCACAGTCACAACATTGTCAAAGCCATTGCTCATAGGAAAATGTGTTAAGTAGTCAAGACCAACTGTGTGTCACGGTCTAGGTGGTACAAGTAATGGGTATAGAGTCGTAGCCATCTATGGTTCAATCTTTGCTCGTAGACACACGACGCACCGTATACAAAACTTTTTCACATCTTGGCGAATTCGTTTCCACCAAAATCTGTCGAGCGCTTTAGCAAGAGTGCTAGTAAGTCCTATGTGACCATTTGACGAATTGTCGTGCATCTGTGTGATCAATCTCAGTTGGAGCTCAGAGCTCCGCTGGACACAAAGGCGATCGAGACGCCAAAAGTACCCGGCTTTGGCTTCAATCCGGCTGTCTTTCGTCCACTCACCCTCGTCCCCATAAAACGAGTCTTCGGAACACCCCTCGTGAATGAGATCGGCGAACTCATGGCTCAACCGGAACGCGTTAAGAATGAGTAAGTTTAGCTGCGCGTCTTTTAATAGCGGCTGGGATTTCCGTCGTAATTCTTCATCTGATGGAGCCTCGCCATCCCAAAACAATGGAATTGTGGCGTGAGGTACAAAGTATTGTCGCCGACTTGACGGACCAGCTTCGTTCATGGCTCCCTCGCGGTACGCAAGCGTAATCGAGCCCACAAACGGCTGCAAGTCCCGCAGGTAACGTGCTTGCAGCTTGTTCAACTTGTTGTTCGGTTGCCTTAGCGCAGATGTCGTAGTGTGTCGTGGTTTACTACGACAAGGAACTTAGAGCACCCTTCAAGGTAGCACCTCCAATGCTTGACCGCTTCGCACACGGCCAAAGATTCTAAATCGTACGCAAAATAGGTGTTTCCACGCTCAGCTAGATTCATCTTATTACGCGCCCAGTAAGAGAAAGGTTGAAGTCGTCATCCTTGGTCTCTTTCAATAGGAGTGTTGCAATCCCCACTGGCCAAGCATCTGTAGCTACGGTGAACGTCGCGTCCGAGCTGACCTCCGGAAGGATTTGGCATGGCGCGGAAATGGGCCGTAACTTGAGAGTCTCGAAGGCTTCCAAATAAGCAGGCGTTAGCGTAACCTCTTGTGGCACGGCCTTCCGCAATAAGTCCGTCAATGGTGCCGTAAGGTCGCTAAAATGATGGATGAATCTGGCGTAGAAGTTGCAGAATTGCACAAAACTGAGAACCTCCTTCTGCGTCGTAGGCACGGGCTAGACTGCAACGGCCTCGTCTTTCTTTGTCGAAACTGAAATTTTATGAGGGGACACAGTGTAGCCCAGGTACTTCATTTCTTGAAGACCGAAAAAACACTTCTTAAGGCATAAATTCAAACCCTCCTCTTTAAAGCGTTGGAGAACTAGACGCACGCACTCCAAGTGTTCCTTCAACGTGCGAATTAACACACAGACGTCGTCGAGGTAGTGTTAGAGTTGGGAACGGATAGTTACACGGAGGTCGTGCCGGCCCCACAAGGGGGCCGGCTGTGGTGACTAGAGAAGTGAGAGGAGAGAGATGGCGGCCGGCGAAGGCACCGGCAAGGCCGGCCGACCGCCACTAATAGGGAATAGAGTACCGCTAATAGCATAACACTAAGTACTAGAATGACAAATAGCTACCTTGTACATAAGTACTATGCAACGGGATGCTAGTGCTAACACCCCCCCTCAAGGTAGCCGAGGTCTTGACGTCGTCCTAGCTTGCGTTGAGGAAGGTGTCATCTTCGTAGAAGGTGTAGTGCTTGTAGCGTGTGTCTCCGGCCGGGTAGGTGTACCGACATGCGCTCACAAGAACGTGCCGCTACCGGCGAGTTGCCGATATGAAGCAGTTCCAAATGTACTGCGTAATGTACTATTCTGACATGTAGCGGGAAAAACTGTCCGCGGGGGAATTAGCCGACGCATGAAAGCGACCGGCGAGGAAGGAGCACAACCAACAAGGTTGTTTGTGGCGTGTAGGCACGCAAAAACATAGACGGGCGCTCGTGTTGACTCCCTCCTTTCGCCGTGGGAAAGTTAAGCTCCTCGCTAAGTAAGGTGAGCGTTGCGGCATTGCCTCGGGAAAAAACAATAACAATACTAATTAGAGTACTGAAAGGCTAGGTGAGACTGAAAGATGGGTGGGGCGAACGTGGCGCCGGGCGCTTTACACACGCTATTCTCCTTTTTACGTGGGAGATGGTAGGACAGTCGCGGACAACCAGCTCGAAGGCGAAGCGTGGGGTCGGTGGGACGATGAATTACTAGCGTGGCGCCGAGCGCTTTACACACGCTCTACTCTTTTTTACGTGGGAGTAGGTAGGACTAGCGTGGCGCCGAGCGCTTTACACACGCTCTTCTCTAGTGTAACTTGGTGGAGGGCCCATAACCTGTTAGAGTTGGGAACGGATAGTTACACGGAGGTCGTGCCGGCCCCACAAGGGGGCCGGCTGTGGTGACTAGAGAAGTGAGAGGAGAGAGATGGCGGCCGGCGAAGGCACCGGCAAGGCCGGCCGACCGCCACTAATAGGGAATAGAGTACCGCTAATAGCATAACACTAAGTACTAGAATGACAAATAGCTACCTTGTACATAAGTACTATGCAACGGGATGCTAGTGCTAACAGGTAGACACTTACGAACTTGTGTAGAAAGTCGCGTGAGATGTCATTTATCATGCTCCGGGACGTAGCTAGCGCATTGCATAGTCCGAACGGCATGGCGACCCACTCCATTAAGCGATCATGTGTCTAAAACGCAGTCTTGTGGATTTTTTGATCACGCTCTCGAACTTGCCATCAGCCAACCGCGAGGTTGAGATGAGTGTAAAAATTCGCGTCCATAAGTTCGTCGAGGGTGTCATCCACACGCGGAAATGGGTAGGCGTCCTTACGCGTAACCTCGTTCAGACTGCGGCAGTCAATTCACAGTCGAAGCGAGCCATCAATTTTGCGCACAAAAAGAATTGGCGAGCCGCACTCACTGTGATTGGGTCGAATGAAGCCATCCTCCACTTCGTCTTTGAGATGTCGGTCAAGCTCAGCGCGCTCCGCAGGTGACATTTTCTTAAGACGCTAACGTTTCATCGGGCCAGTTGTGTCGGTGGGATGACCCCACTGTCGACTTGCGAGCGGCGAATCCACTAGTCGCAGTAACTCCGGGAAGTCATCGTAGAGCAACGGCCGGAACTTTTCACGTTGTTCTTCAGTAAGTTCCTCTCCAATGTGAAATTCCGCCGGCTGATCCACTGCTGGCGATATGTCAATCACGTAAACTTCAGCGTCACTCCCACAATCCGGCATTTACACCCCCCGCACCAATCACCCCACCTCCATAGCATCCATCACACACCTAGACACAGATTACCTCACCCCCTCCGACCACCACTACCCCCCCTGCGATGTAACACGCATCATCTCCAAACACAAAGACACAGAATACGGCCAAACACAATACATGGTTGAAGTGGGCCCCGGAACACCTCACGGAATGGGACATACAGCTACAACTCGACGACGGCTTCCGCCTCATCTCCTCCACCCCCACATCGGTATGCCTCCCCTCCCCCTCCCCTGCTGCCTGCTCCATTTGCCACGAACCCCTACACACAGAACCCTCCTCCGCCTGCCGCACTTGCACACACTTTGCCATACACTCACAGTGCCGCCCAGCTCAAGGCCCCCCCTCATGGCAATGCGAGTGGTGTGCCCGCGGCCAACAACACGACCTCACCCACCTCCACGAAGTGCAATGGGCCCCATGTCTACAGCTACACGACACCATCAGTGAGACCCCCTCCGGCCCCACCGCCCTCACCGCATTTAACTCCGGCTATGTCCCCTCCACCTCACCCATCCTGCCAGACCCCGGCCCCCCTCCATGGTCACACCCCCTTATCACATTCAACCATGACCCAATCAACCCCGACCTCGACATGCTCCCTACCGGTAAATTCGCAATCCACGCACACCCTACACTCCACGATACCACCATACTCTGCACCCCCGACGGACGCGCAGTCACCACCCTTAACGGCCCCCGCGTCCGCCACCTCTACCACCTCTTCCGCCCCGACCTCACACAGCATACGTTCGAAGAAGAGGTCTACCACCTCCTCACCCGCCTAGGTTCCCGCTCAGAAATCCACTCACCCACACCCGCCACCACCACCCGTAATAGATGGGCTACCAGAGAGGACCTCCTCACAGCTCTCCGTCACACATTCCGCATCCAGACAGAACTCTACTCCGACCCCCTAAATAAATCCCTTCACTCTCACACATACCACTCCCTCTACCCCGAAGACATAATCTTCTCATCTAGCGGCAGCAACGCCCCGCACACCTGGCAAGGCACCAACATAGCCAACCCCGAATACGACCACGAATGCATGAGAAGAGCCATGGAACACGCAATCACCAGCGCACACCTCACAGCCTCTCATACACCCAGCGCAACCATACTCATCCTCCCCCGATGGGAACACACGCCCTACCGCCACTCCAAATACATCAACTCACCATACACTCACCACCTCTACACCCTCCCCAACGACGCAAACACATTCCTACCCCCAGACCAACACACCGGCAACCCCACCCCCACCCCATTCGGCACACGATGGATGGTCGACATATACCTCGTCGCTAACCCCCTCGCACTCTCCACCCTCCCTTCACCCGCAGCCATGACCGCACTTCACAACACTCTTGAATCTATATACGACACCCACCTCCCCAGCCCTATCATCACCCCCCCTCACCCTCACTTCTTTGACACCTACTCACCCCACTCAGCAGGTATATACCACCGCCCCCCAAACCCTACACACCCCCTCCGGACACCAAAATCAAAATCCTGGTGACCTCTACCCCTCCCTCCCATACAATTAATCGTGCCGAATTAGCTGGCATAGACATAGGCCTCCAACTTGGCCACACCCACCTCCTCACAGACAGTGCGTGCTCCCTCCGCCTCATCCAAGGTTACTTAAACTGCCCCTCAGCTTACCGCCATCACATTCACCGCGACACCCTCTTTTCTATCGCACACACCCTTAAAACCCGATGCGACGCGGGCATCCGTACACACCTCGGCAAAATAAAAGCTCACAACCACTCCATCGGCAACGACCTCGCAGACACCCTCGCCAACCATGTTGCGGATGGCCACCCACCCGATACCACATACACCACCGGTTCAGAAGTCACGATAGGCCACTGGACATGGCCATACACCCTCATCCCACAAACCTTAGGGGACCCCACTCCCTACAGATACACCAACCTCAAATCCGACGCACACAAATACAGCACAATACACTCACACACCCCCCTTTCGCAAACCACCAAACACGGGGCACTCCTCGCTCGCGCCGAGTCGGACGGCGCAGACTTTTCCTACCACAAAAAACACTCTACTCTCACAAATATGCAGTTCACACACAAACAGGAATTCATGTGGGGTGTCCACAACACCCGCCTACTTACCCACAACCCAACCCTACGCTGCCCCCTATGCGGCCAATTCACTAGCAACGGTCACATGGCCGGTAACTGCCCCTCCATGTCTGGCCTAAGACAGGACCGTCACAACAGCGCCCTACAACTCCTACTCTCACTCCTGGAACGCCACAACGGAGGACGCTGGGAGACCATCACAGCAGACTTCGGTAACAAACCCATAAAATCGTTTGACACTCCCACCCCCGCCCTCACCCCACTCGACTGCCACCCTCCTCACCCCACCCACATGTCCACCCGCCTTGTTGCTGCTGACGAGGGTCTCTCATATGACTCCCTAACCTCCTGCCCCGCCATCCTCCCCCCTGAGATTCTCCCCCCCCTGCTTCGCCCCCCTGCACACAAACCTGACTTCATCCGCATCCTCGAACCCAGATTCGTGGGTCACTCCAACGGTCGCCGTCGTTACGCGTCCATCAAAAAGATTCAGATAGGGGAATGGAAGTACTGCACAGACAATAACCTCTCTCACACTGCAGACCACATACGCACCAAGTACACACCCCTCGCGAACGCCATCAGAAACCACTGGCCAGGCACAGTGGTCGATATCCTCCCCATTGTCATGAGCCGCACAGGTACACCGCACTCCTCCACCATCTCGAGTCTCACCTCCCTTCTCACTGCCCGCACCGACCCTCCGGATAAACTCGTCTCCAAAGCACGCCTCGACACCTCTCGCATCCTTACACAACTCCATACGCATACTGTCCAATGGCTACATCACCTCCTTCGCATATACCGCATCAAGTCCCGCACGACCTCCCGCCGCGCATCCTCACACTACCTCCACGCACGTCCCTAACTGCACACATACTTCGCCTCTACTTGCACCCTCCCCGGGGGGGAGTAAAACCCCCGAACACCTTTGGAGAGGTTGGATTAGGTGGTTAACGGTCTAGCCCTGACTTGTAAGTTCCCTGTATGGCATAGTTGGGAGGGCCCAGAGACAGCAGCCGACGCATCCGGCTTTTGGTGAAAAACCGGCGCATACGGTACATGTTGTAAACAATTTCAATTTCAATTTCAATTTCAGCGTCACTTCCTCCGCTGCGGCGCGTCTTGCGCATGAGTTTCTGAATCTTGCCAAAGGATATTAGGAGACACTCGGGACGTTGCTCCTCAAGTTGGGTCTCCATCGTTGTACCGTCCATCCATGGAAAAAGACGCGTCGTGCCGAACTGGAAGGAGACATTTTCGTCATCAAGCCTTGGTAAACCGAGTACCATATCAGCAGCGCGTAAATCACGTAAGACGTAAAAAGTCCGTTGAAACTCGTGGCGAGCTAGTTTGAAGGTGATGTCACAAACCGTTGAAGACATCAAGCGTTGACCATTGGCGAGTCGAACTCGCGTCTTGGTATGAGACTTACGAGTTGACAAAGAAAAGCACATGTACACACGCTCTCCACTCAAGTCTCGCTCCAAGATAGAGTCACTCGGTCAGCAATGAGGTAAGTCATCGTGCGAGTTGAGACCCTCATCATCAGCACAAGTCTACAAAGTGAAGTGAAATCGTGCATGCAGTCAACCAATCAACACAGTCAACCAATTTCCAATTAATCAAACGTCAAGTTACCGGATTACGACTCTGCCTTTGCTTGTTCAGACGACGACGACATGCTACTATTGTAGTCGATGGAGTTGTCGAGTGTTGTTCGTCAACCTCTGTCGCTAACAATGCCTCAGGACCAAAAGTAGATTTACCCGGCAACTCCATGTCGTCGGAAAAGCAGCCTTGCCACCATCATTTCTGCTTAGACGGACCGCCCATCGCCTCCTTGTCTTTAAGCTCCGGGAACATTAAGACACGGTGTGCCTTATTGTGGCATTTGAAGCAAAGCCCCTCCTCTTGATGTCGTTTGCGCTTTTGCGGGATTAATGCTTCAACGATGGCGTTGAAGTCGATTCGGCAAGTGTTTGGAGAAGTTCGGCTACGGCATGCACGTCCATTGCCACGACCACGACCTCGTCCAAACCCTGACCCCTCGCACTGTCAACGTCTCGACGCCTCGACCATTGGATAATCAATAGATCGCTTTCTGGTGGGGTGTCCTCCTCTAGGGGTTGTAGATTGGGTAGACGTTGGCCGAGCACGACCCAAATGTGGTGAATCAGTTACGAGGTCGTTCATGAAGTTTTGCAACTCCACCAAGGGCAAACTGTAAACCTTCTATTGCGAACGATGGGACTTGGCTTGAGTCTGAAGTTGAAAATTAGCCATTAGCTAGTTAGATTAATCGAACGCACTGAAGTTCGTTTGTAAGAGGTTGGCGAAACCTTCGTTATGAATCGTTGAATAGCTGAGTGTAGGTAGCGTTACTCAGGTTTCCTTGCGTAAGTCCAAGGAAGGCGTTAATTGGGTCATCTCGGATGTTAGGCAACATGGACGTCTTGCGAATCTCAACCACCAGAGATTCGAAAGAGTTTGGAATAACAACATGATGTTTACGATTAAGCCACTTGATGCTCAGAGGTATTGAGAATTGAGACGTAACCCACACAACAACGGTGTACGAGTCGGCGTTAATCCCGAGCATGGCGAAGCGTTGAGGTTGCGCCTCGAGCCAGTCTTCAAGCTCACGTGCGTCAAGGCTAGATTGGAGGTGTCACATTGTGCCGCAGCGGACGCCCAACTCGACGGCCCCGGATGGGACACGTAGCTCGTAAGCAGCGCGCGCGGCCGCCATATTCTCGGTCAGTTCCACACCACCATGATGCTACATACTTAGTTCCGTATGGACCGCGTGCTCTCCGCCCTCATCGGCCGTCTACGGGGCGGGGGCCTCGCGGACGCCGATTTCGACGCCATCAACGCGTGCTCGATCGGAGAACGGAAAAGACCCTCCTCCATCGACCACCCGAATCTTCGTCACGCCCATTTCATGGTTTTACGTCACACCGTCGGCGATGCTATTGTCCACGCCTTGCTCCCGCGCCGCTCCACAAGAGACCAACATAAGCTCATACAATGGAGCGCTAGAGATATGATGCGCACTTGTAGCGACGACGGTTGGACGCCGGTTTCCGACCGTCGCCTCCGCGCCTTGTTCGGCTGCTTGACGCCCAACAAGACGGGAGACGTTCCGAGATTTATATACTTCTACAATGGCATAACGTACATATTCCGGCACAACGTGAACATAGACTGCCTCTACTCCACAAACCGCAGTCGCTCTATTCCTAGATAACATCACCTCGCGACATCCGTCGCCGGACGTGCCGGTAGTGACACTTGGAGACATGCCGCGAGCCATGGTGGCGCATCAGCACACCTTCGGCATCCCTATGCACCGCGTTTACTTCGACCTTCCGGATGGCCATGTTGCGGTCATGCCAATAATCGTTTACTTTACGCTGCGCTTCCCGACCGCCTTCCGCTTTCTCGAGAAATGTTCCATCATGAAGAGCTACCAAAATCGAGCACGTCGGCTTCAACATGATCCAGGACATCGCCTTCACGGACTTCTTCGGGTGACCCTCTTGCTCCCTCTTTGGGCCCGCGACGCCGACGAAGCCGCGCGGGACATTGCGAAAAATGCTATGCGCAAAGCTTGGCAGTCCGGCGCAGACGTGATGGCGACGAACGACATGTTTTGCGCCGAGTACACCGCCACCTTCAAACGTCTCGCAGCCGACAAATAAGCCACTGCCGTGGTGGCAATATGGCCGACACGCTTATGCGGAGCCTTCGCGGTGACAATCTACCAACGGATGACGATGGTATGCAATACCACCCTTCGCCGTTATATGCTCTTCACTCCGCAGACGAGGCACACGGCTGCCACCGACCGCCATCTCCACCGTCACGACATCGCAAACGCCGCGCTCGGTCAACATCGACATCTACCACCCGGGCATTCCGACGCCCTTCGCCGCCCCCGCCACAAGCCTTCGCGCCGACCCCGTCTCCACATCGAGGACGCGAGGCCTTCTTCCGGCACAAGGCCCTACGAATTGTTAACGTCCCGGCGGACGGCTCGTGCGGCTTCACGGCGGTGGCCATCGCCATGGGTGTCATACGGCCCCCGCTGTTCGACTGGCGCAAATCCACACCCATCACACGTGGGACTTGTTGAACCAACCCTTGACTCTCGCGGCCACGCATCTGCTCCACAACAACAACGTCGGGCAACTTTACTCCAAGAGCTCTTGTTCATCGAAAGTACTGCCGACCTAGACGATGATATTGAAGATATGCAGCAGAACCGCCCTCTTCCGGCACCGCCGTTCCCATCCATGCGCTCGTGGATCCTGCATTCCGCCCTCAGGCAATTTGCCAACGCTTTCGGACGGTCCTACACCTTGCTTTTCGACAACGCGGAGTATATTATGTGCTTCCAATCCTCTTGCCATCATCACGGCGAGCAATGCAACCATTTCACCATTAACGCATTGGACGCAAAGAAGGTGAACATGGAAGAACTAAATACCATTAGAAGGAAGAATAGCCCGTTGGCTCACCATCCATTTGTATCACGACTGACGGCAAGGACCCCGCCAGCCAAATCACGTACTACCAAGCGCGCATGTCGTCGTGATTATTCTGTCTTCTGGAATTAGCGGACTGGTGATATTGTATTTCTTCAAAAAACGACAAATTTGCTCAACTCTTGGGTACAACAGCGGTCCGAGCTTAGGACAATAGCTATAGGACTCGCTAGTATCAAGAGTGGAGTTAGGCAATTGAGCTGCCTATCTTGCTGATAGAACGAGCGTGACAGAGATAAGAGCCGCTTATATTTGGGGTTTGGGGTACACCGGGTTTGCTACTCCTGTAATCGCTCTTATAGTTTATTTGGTCCGCGGAAAAACTCGTAGACTTGTGAACAGTTTACAGATCGCTTGCTTGATTTTGAACGTTCTGCTCTGGAACATCATCCTCCCCAAAGATCTCCTCCAGAAGAGCTTGCTGTTGTCGAGCCTTGAGATTATATGCCTCCCGTTGCTGGTCGAAATCCTGGTGCAGGCGTGCAATTTCAGAGTCGTAATAGGCCTGAAGCCGCATGGCTTCTTCTTCGCGAGCTGACAGACGACCGCGACTCTCGACCAGGGCTTTGCGGATATAACCGCGCGGGGGTGCAAACTCTTCAACAGCGTCTGGGTCGAGGGTCGATGCCATAGACGCGAGGCCCTCTGCCAGGTAGTGCGCAAATTCACTGCGCTTCCTCTCCGGAATTGTCAAGTCTCTTCCAGTCAGCCGAGACGTAGCTCCCGGACCGGCAGCGGCGAGGGTGAGCAGGCCGAGCAGTAGGAGTACAGTCGTGGCCAGTACTGACAGCGCCACGAGGGCAACTGTGCGACGAAGTGTCCCATCCTTGGTCATTGGGACCTGGCTACTCCGGCTCAAGCGGCTTGGTCCAAGGAGGACGCTCTTACAGCCCGTGGCCGACGCAGCAGTGCCATTGCTGCGGCCGTCCCGCTGCTCTTGACGCCCCGGAACGAGGTACTCTCCTGACTCCAAAAGCCGACCACCGCTGTTGCTCCGACGATGTCCGAGTAAACCCCCCTTCTCGAGCAGATCAGTAGATAGACCCCGCGCAAGCGCCATGCTTGTCTGGTTTATAATTTTTGAGTCAGGCAGTGAGTCCGGCAGGCGAGTCTGATCTGGTATTGTTGCGTCGGCGTGTTTGAAATGCGTCACGTGAATAGAGGCGGGGCGTCTTTTAGAGGCCACTCTGACGTCGTGTATCGCGAGTGACTTTTGTTGTTCCTGCTGTTTGCCGCAACTTCAATCTTAATGTTTAGGAAGCTGACAGTTAGTGTTGCCTTCTCGTGTGAGTCTTGAGAGACGAGCTGCTCCTGTAGATGGCTGTGTGCGTCGTTTGGGAGAGGAAGGCCGGAATTGACGGAGAGTGAGTTGTCTTGCAATTCCTTATACTTTTTCATCTGTCTCGCAACCTGGCACCCTTAGCTACGACAGCTATTTGTCCGTGATTCCGTACTATAAGGATGATTATCGCAACTAGTACAGATACTGGATACAAGTACCCGATGGATATATATGGACATTGATTTTGATATACTGATATTTTGATAGTGGCCGTCCGACGCGTCACGCTGTCATTGTCAAATTTACAAGCACACGTCAGATCACGAATCGACCTTAAACGTTTACTTTAAAGCGGCTGTTGGCGAGAAACTACTGGTAAACAGCAGACAGCACAAGGACTGGGGAGCACGAGCGCGCGTCACATACTACTGGCGCGTCATACTACTGTACGGTACCGTGACGCCCTGCTCGTCGTGGCGCTGGTGATGGTGATAATACCGCCACAAGCATAGCATAAGGTATCCTACGAGTATCCGTACACGTAGCAGTACCATAATTGTCGTACCCGTACCAGTAGTTGCGGTTAGAGCTACTGGGCAGTTGCACTACCACGCCTAAGGGATATGTGCATGATGAGTGCTACATTTGCATGACCAGTCATACATCATATACATCATAGTTCATGCAACGTCCTTCTGCCGCTCTTCATGGTACTTTGGGTTCCAATTTCCGTGATGTTTTGCAGGAGGGTAATGCTGATGCTTTGGCATGCCTTCATGGTCCTCGGGCTTAGGTTTTTTCCTCTTTTCTTCTTTTTGCTTGGTGGGCTATGCTGCTTTTTCTTCTAAGGAAATTGAGTTTTTTAATCATACATCAAAGTCAAGAAATAAACGAATCAGCCCCACGCGAGGAAAAGTTAATACTTTGTCGAATGTTGGGAGCGCATACTTGAGGGTGTTATCTGCTTATCTCCGTTGACTCAAAACGTGGGGTCGTGCGGAAGCGGTTCAAACGTGCGATTTGGCGAGATCGCATGTCTGCGATCCTTCACCACCATGAGGAAGACCGTAACGATTGAAGTGCGCGTCTCCGCCCGTAGAGGCCCCCTTCAACACCTAAAATATGGTGCACAATGACAACAACGTGACCGAACCTACGGGAAACATTCGGCGAGTCTATCGGTGAAGGCATGTGGGTGGTAAATTGGGATGACATGCCGCCGAAACAGGAGTCGGCTCGCGATCTACGCGTGGAACCCGACAACGCAAGCCGTTTAACCCTAGCACCAACGCATACGAGCAACGCACAACGCGTCGCAGTGCGAATGCCATTTCCAACCCACCGAGCAGCGGTGCAAATTCCCGGTGTAGTTACGGTGAGTGCATTATTAGTACCAATTATTATAGGGTCGGTAGTGAGTGTTACCGGTACGCCAAGTACCGAACCCACACTACCTATCGACCCTACGTCGTGGGGGTCCTCCGCTGACTCCGGCTCCCGCAACATATCGCGACCTTCCGACGCGGGGGAGATTCTCGCCAACACCGGCGAAGCCCTCGCCATGGATGGCGACTCGTCCGACGACGAGGGCGACCCCGCTCTCCCCGATGATACCGCCGAGGACTCCCAAGGCGTCGAGGACGCCGCGTGGGTCCCACCCGTACATGGCGTCACCGTCACATTACGTCAACCACGGACAATGGCGACGTGGACTGTGTTCCAACATGATGACGTTGCCCAGCACGAGCCATTTGCAGACACAAATGCGGTGCGTGCTGCTCAAAATGGGAGGGCAAGTGGGGCTGAATGAAGGCTTACTTGTGACGGACGGACGAGTAGATATCTTGAAGCTATGGCTCCGGCTCTACCCCGGGCGGGGACATGCACGACGACCTACGGAAGCTAAACGATGCATGCCTAAGCAAGAGGGCGGACGTAAGGAAGGTAAGTCCAACAAAGTTCGTCAGATTTTGGGGGTTTGATGGTACCGGTAACCGTCTATGGGCAAAGGGTAGATATTTGTGGGCGACGAACAACATGCTAGATGGAATATGAGACCAAGCACCATTTAAAAAATACATGGCATTCCACAGGTCCAAGATTATTCCTTCCCTTACTAGACATTGCAAAGCAAAGCTACAAAAGATTGGCCTATACCCTTCGGCATGGCTGGGGAATGGTGTGGACGACTTCAACAGGAATAGGAGGGACATTCTACACCAAGGGGTCTACCGAATGATGGACGCAAGCATATCGGCTTATTATAAACCTCGCAAAGACAAGCTAGGCGGGCTACCCAACATAACCTACATTCACCGCAAGCCAAAGCCCTTGGGGACGGAGCTGAAAACTATGTGCGACTGTGCAACCGGCGTGATAGTCTATTTGGAGGTGCAAGAGGGGAAGAACGCCATGCGCGCAAAACATTATGCAACCGAACATGGAGTGTCTGCCGTGTGTGTGCGACGAGTGGCGGAGGATGCAAGTGATGAAAGAATGACGCTATTGTGGGAGTTGGTCAGTCACTCAGTGACTATGTCCACTACATGCGCCAGACCTTTGACGACTACAACGACACATGTCAATTGGTTGATGGCTCCGTTGCCATCCACCCCCACCACCTCGGTCTCCTCATGCTGCGCGGTATCTCCAGCAGCGGCCCACACGGTCAGGCGAAGCAATGCGTCATCAACGCCTTTGACACGGACTACATCATGTCGGCTGATGAAGTGATGGCCAGCATCCTCCACCTTGCGAACAACATGGACGACGACCCTACTCCGGACACACCCGCTCCAGCCATATCACCCCCTCCCATCTCCGCGTTCGTCGCTGCGGGCCGCGGCTCGCACAACGGTCGAGGCCCACCACACCGTAACCCTCGCGGCAATCGACCCAACAAGTGTGGCGTTTGTGGCAGCCTCAACCATCTCATGTCAGCCTGCACTGCCACGGATGACGCTATCCTTAAGTGGAATCTCGCCAAGCGTAGGCTGACAGTCCAGAAGTATGGCGCCGCCGACGGCACCCCCTTTGCTCACGATGCGCTGCTGAGCGACGTCCCTGCCGACGACGCCCCCGCCGATGACATCGACTGGCCACCCACCCTCGAGGACTGCGCTGATGACTACGATGACGACGAGGTGAGTGTCCCATTCAGCTCTGTGGCATTTTCCTCTTCCCTCGCCCCGGGTCGTAACCTGTCACAGTTTTGGGTCGTTGATTCCGCCTGCTCGATTAACCTCACCGCGTTCCGAGATGACTTCGTGAAATTCACGCCCCCCTCCGCTCCCTCTCGCGTGGGCGGTGTCGGCGTTGACGTTAAGGGCAGTGGCTCAGTGCGGATTTCTGTCAGACTTGCCTCTGGCCAGCTCATTCACCGCACTGTCTATGCACTCTACACCCCTGACCTATCATCTCCCTCCGCACAGCGTATCGGCAGACTACTTAGTGTCAGCTGGATGCAAACTCACAGCGGCTGTTAATTCATATTCCCCTCCAACTCTGACACTGGTTTGCTTTTGGTACCCACAGGCATGGGTGTGCTAGAACCGTCCGGAAACGGTCTCTACCTCCTTCCCCACCAGCCGGACCTCCCTTCAAGCCCATCCGCACCGACGGCACTTGACCCCTCGCCTCAGGTTGCCCTTACTGCCCAGTGTGATCCCGTCCTATGGCACCGTCGATATGGCCACCTCAACATGCAAAGCCTTCAAGCCCAGCATACTCACGGTGTCCCGACTAGCCATGTGTTGACTAGCGTTGTAACCAAAGTTTCTTGCGACTCTTGCTTACTTCACAAAGCCACAGCTGCACCACGCAACACAGCCGCTTGCGCGAAGCCATCCCACCCCCTCCTCAACCTGTCCGCTGACCTCTGGGGCCCGGTCAATGTCCCCTCCCCACATGGCCTCCGTCACTGCTTGCTCGTCATCGACCACCACACCAACTACATGTGGGTGCAGTTCCTTAAGTCTAAAGACGACGCATGTTCGGAATTGGAAACCATCCTCTTGGACATCAAACACCTGCATGCCCGCCATCACTCCCAGACGGGCGCGTTCGCACCGGTCCTCAAGTTTGACTCAGACTCTGTGTTTGAAGCTGCTGTCACTCGCCGAATGTGCGCACACCTCGGCGTCGGGGTGCAGTTCTCTGCCCCATACGCCCACCACATGCTCGGCAAGGCCGAACGTCCCTGGCGCACTATCCGGGACAATGCATCGGCGATGCTCCACAACATGGCCGTTCCCAACTCCATGTGGTCGTGTGCTGTCAGCACTGTTGTGTACCTTCGCAACCGCACGTACAGTCGCTCGGTCGGACCTAATGGGGCGTCCCCCCCACACTCCTTACGTCGTCGTTTGCCCAACGCCTCCAAGTTCCGCGTCTTCGGCTGCGCCGTTTTCGCCAAGGTCCCCGACAAACAACGTCGGAAACTCAGTGAAAAAGCATTTCGCGGCGTCATGGTGGGCTATCCCCCTGACGCACCCGGGTATCGTGTCTACAATCCGGAAACGCGTCGTATCACCACCTCCGTACATGTTGTCTTTCAAGAAGACATCCCAGGCTTCGACACTCAACCCTCCGTCGACTCGACCATCACCGACTCTTCGGACGACGTACCCGCAGACTCACCCATGTCCCACCCCATTGACCTCACATTACCCACACCCCTACCCCCCCCGGCAGCCGCTCGCCATGCTCGGCTCCGCTCCCACCCCATTCGCTACGGCGATATGGTTGCCCACTTGTCCGACTACCCACCAACCCTCGTAACGTCGTGTTGTGATCCTGAACAAGGCCAAGCTCAAGAGGACATCTTTGAGCACCCTCACGTCCCCGACCTTGTCACTGGTCCCCCACACACACCTGCCGGCACGTCCCCTACTGCCATCGCCCTCCTCTCCGCCCGAGAGTGTGTGGAGCCAAAATCCTACCGCGCTGCACTGGACAGCGCCCAAGCCCCCCAATGGCAAGCCGCTATGCAACAGGAGTATTCCTCCCTCATCAGCAACGGCACGTGGGACCTTGTGGACCTCCCCCCCGGCCGCATGGTCGTTAACAACATGTGGATCTTCAAAGTCAAGTCGGATACAGCCGGCGACGTCTCCCGCTTCAAAGCGCGGTTCGTCGCCAAGGGGTGCAGTCAACGCGCTGGACTGGACTACACGGAGACCTTCTCCCCGGTCATCCGCATGGCCAGCCTACGTCTCTTCCTCACCATCGCAGCCGCCCGCGACCTTGAACTCTGCCAGCTTGACATCGACACAGCGTTTCTCTACGCCCCCATCCGGGAGGATGTGTACATCCGCCAGCCCCTCGGCTTCACCGATGGAACGTCCAAGGTTTGCCACCTCAAGCGTTGCCTCTACGGCCTTAAGCAGTCCCCCCGCGAGTTCAACATGCTACTTCATGCGTGGCTCATCGACCATGGATGGCAACAATGCGTCTCCGACCCGTGCATCTACATCTTTCGCACCGGCCACGTCTTCGCCATGATCGCCCTGTACGTTGATGACATTCCCGCGGCCTGCAATGATGCCACCTGGCTCGCATCGTTCAAAGCCCAACTCGGAGCACGGTTCAAGATCAAGGACCTTGGCGATCTCTCCCAACTCCTCGGCATGCACATTACCCGCGATCGCTCCACGCGCACAATCTCGCTTGACCAGTCCAAGTACCTGCGCGACATCCTCGCCAAGTACGGCATGTCCGACTCTAAGCCGTCGTCCCTTCCGATGGACCCGGGCTTCCTCGCCGGCCTTGCACACTTGAACTCGCCCTCTCTCACAGGAGTGGCCAAGGACGTCTACCCTAGCCTCCTGGGCAGCCTCCAGTACGCCGCCGTTTGTACACGCCCCGATGTCTCCACGGCGTTGAGCATCCTCGGCTCTGCCCAAGCCTCGCCCACCGAGGCACACTTGCAGGCTCTTAAAAAGGTCCTCCGCTACCTCCATGGCACCATCGACATGCGCCTGACGTTGGGTGGGGGGCCTGGACCACAGCCTCCAACTCACAGGCTTTGCCGACGCTGATTGGGCCAACGACAGCAGCACCCGCAAGTCTCGCTCCGGCTATCTCTTCACCCTCGGACGCGGGCCAGTCAGTTACAAGTCCAAACAACAGACTTGTGTGGCTCAATCCACGTGTGAAGCCGAGTACTACTCTGCGGCCGACGCCACCAAGGAGGGACTCCACCTCCGACAACTCCTGGGGGAAATCTTCAACTCCCCCATCACCGAAACCACCACTATCTGGGAGGACAACCAAAGCGCCATTGCATACTCCCAGAATGCCTTGGTCAGCGAGAAGACTAAGCACATCGGTCTGAAGTGGCACTTCCTCAAAGACCACGTGGAACAGGGAACCATCAAGTTGAGGTACCTCCCCACTGACCAGATGGTGGCTGACATGCTCACCAAACCCCTCCCGGGACCTGCACTAGCAAGACACCGAAGTGCGATCCTTGGAGGACAAGACCCAATGCAACGCTTCATCCCGTAGCTACCTTCAGGGGGAGTGTTGTAAGTAATACCGTATACGTATTAGTTGCAGATAGCTACTGTAAGCTATTCTAGATATGATTAGTACATGTCTAGATCGGACATACCGATAAACTGTTTGACTCGGTACAGAGCTGTCGCTAGGCTACAGCTCTCGCACTTTTGTTGTCCCGACACCACGCCTGTAGGCTGGTTGTCGCTGTAACTGTTCCGTTTGCGGGACTGTGACTGTAACTACGTTTGCGTACGTTATCTTCCACTCTAACTGTGTTTGCATGGTTCAATAGGGACGGCAAGGAGGACTGTCGCGATGGGAGGAGCGACACGATCTGGCGGCGACGACCCTTTGGGTCGGCGCCGCCGGAAAACCCGGCACGGAGGCTTTGGTTTAATTCCGGGCGCCCGCGGCCCGCCGGATCCGGCTACGGTGACCTGCCCCCCCCCCTCTTCGACACCCACTACCCCGACAGACCTTCATACTCCTAAGGGTCCTTGAGCGTGGGCCCGGGTGAGCGCGGAGGCTCCCGCTCAAGAAAAGGCTGCTCGGTGGACGCGCGATCAGAGGGGGGAGGGTACGGCCACATGCCGGAAAACCGACAGGTACCCGGGTACCAGACAGAGAAAAAAACCGGGGAAATGAGCGGGGAAAATTCAGGTGCGGAGGCAGGAGCGCTAGTTTTTTCTATATCTGTGTGTCTCGGTCCCCCCCACCTGTCCTCGAGGTGATGGGGGACCTCGACACGGAGGACCGCCGCGTCGGTGGACGCGGCAAGACCTTGGGGCGGGGTTTACGGGATGGAGCGGCGGGATCGACGAGCGACCGCGAGAGGAGGGGTTTTTCGCCAGCCTTTCCCCTCCTATCTTCGGCAAGACCGAAGACACGCGGGAGCTAGATTAGGCTGGCCCGTCGTCCCTCCCGAACGCCGACCGGCCTAGGCCGGTCGACACCCCGGTTCGGTGGGAGCGGGCCGTGCATCGTGAAGGTCGAGCAGCAGCTTAGTTTTGCATTTCTAGACAAGTGGATTTATTTTTAGATCTGTTTTTCTTGATTACAAAATTATTACGCTGTTACTGCTTAGGCGGGGGGACTGTGGCAATTACTGAGGTTGCTTACAGTTATATAACTCCCGAGGAACGTCGAGACACACATTGCAGATAGATGTGCCGATAAGAAATGAACCTGGTCTGAGAGACCCGGGCCCAACTTGCTAATAAGTCATGTATGGCGTAGTAGAGTGGCCCGTGAGACAGCAGCCGGTCCAGTTTGCCGGGACATGTTGTAAACAATTTCAATTTCAATTTCAATAACTAGTTGAAACATCTTGCAAGTACAATCGGCGCATTTTTTTTTTTAATCTCCACTATCGGCGTGGGCGGCGTGGCCGACGGCAACCCCTACATTCAACGTTGGGCGGACGACAACGGCAACATCGTTACCCGTGCTATCTCTCGACCGCATGTCGTGTCCAACTATTTCGAACGCCGTCCTCGGGTAGACAACCACAATCAATCACAACAACACGAGCTTGCGATGGAGGACGCTTGGCTATCCCAAGACTGTTGGTTCCGGCGACTACCTTGGCCGGTATTTGCGTTACCGACTGTTGGAAACTAGTAAAGTTTCACGACTCCGCTTCCCACCCCTACTTAGCTCTAACTATCAAGGACTTCGCTGAGATTTTAAGTGAGACATTGGTCTACAACGGACTATATGATCACGCTTTGCCGGCCCACCGTCGGGGAAGGATAACATTCGTGCCTTTGGCTTAACGGAAACGGATCCTCCAAGAGGGGCGCGTCCACGTCCCATGTAACTTTGGCCGCTTCTAAAAGGACCGAAGCAAACTCACTGCCTCCGTTGCTACCGCGACTAGGGTGTCCTGCACTAGGCGGCCTCTGACTGCGGGCATTGTGGGATTCCCTTTTGAATACCCAGCTCCCGCCACTGTCGCGACAGCTTCAAGCACCACATGCGACTAGACCCGGTCGCTCTTGGCAACATGAAGCGGGCCTGCACGGGATACACACGCCCCAATGCCGCGCCCCCGCTATCCTTTAACCCTTCCGCCTCCATTGATAGACGGGCGTGGTGCTACCATACCGTAGAATAGGGATGGTCGCTCGCCCCGTGGCCGCAGTCGGTGATGCGCGCATGTATGACTTCAGATATCGACTGGCTAAACCTAGCAATATTTAGCATAAAAAGTTGTAATTTTGATAACCAATAATTATGCATGTTGATGTATGACAAATCATATCCTACACATATCCTCGAGGCAATACATGTTCAAATTACGCGGTGCTCTCGGGGGTCACGCCACATCCTTATTGTATGGCCAACCAAACAGCCACCTCTAAAGGGATGCATGTGGGCAAGTTATTGGCCTCTTGCTTCTGAAAGGTTCCTCTCACCGTCCGTGTCGCTCACGCGGACAACGTCTCGCGCGGGTTATCCACCGCCGCGGACCGTACGGAGGCGGCCTTTTCCTCGGCTCGGATACCTTCTCATGCCACGGCGTTCTTCACTCGCGGCACGGCCCACAAACGCCCCCGTGCTTCCTGGAGCGGCGCGTGAGGCGTCGCTTGTCGCCTTCACGTGTTACATTTTCGACGTTGCGTGTGAGTTTCTTGTGTTTTTGCACAATGTAGTGCTTCCCATTATAGTGCCTTGGAATCCGTGACCCTCTTGTCACTCTTGCCCTCTTGGTTCCCCCCCTTTTTCCTATGTCCACGTTCCTATAGCTCAATCCCAATGCATTTATTCACCAATCAGCAGGTCGACCTTTCCATTCCACCGGCCAGTTCCCTAGCTGTTGGACCCACCATAAGCGCCGAGGCTCCCCACCCCGCCCGAGCACCTCGAATAATCCACTCCTAATCATCACTTCCAAAGACTCACACTTATGACTACTTCACATCACTCACCGCTCCTCCACATGGATCGACCTATTGTACATAATTTCGCCCATTGACCTACGTAACCGTGCGATGGCACTCTTACACGCTTGGAACACCCTTAACTTGCCCACGGTCGGATACTTAAGAAATCCTCAACCCCCCAAACAAAACGATATACATCAACTATGGTCATGCGGCACTCATGTCATCCTTATATATCATAACCTCTCCGCCTAACGTCCAATATACACCCTTGCAGCCCCACACACGTTGTCTCCTCCCTACACACTCTCCCCTAGCAGTAAGTCTTTCGCGAACACTCCCTCCACCTCGGCCGTGACGCTCTCGACACCGCGCTCGATACCTCCACACCTTCCAATCAACCTCCCCCAAGCTCCGACCCGGAAGTACCACTGCACAATCCCCCAAAGACATACACCCCCTACAACAATAGCCTCCCCGGTCACCTACCCCACCACACCCACCACCACAATCACATACCAGTGCCTCCTACCCCACACCTACAACATTCAAGTCTTTCTCCCCGTGCCAATCCCCATCCCAACCCTCGAACAACCAAATGACCACCCAATTTACCTTCCACAAAACATTACCCTCACTACCCTCAACACACGTGAGCCATACACCTCCATTCTCGATGTAGAAACTGTCACTTACACCACCGGCCTTGATGTCCTTATCCTCACGGAAACTCACCACACCCATCATCGCAACATGTTACGACTAGCACTCCGACAGTATGACCTTAAAAGCGCCCGTCCATCGAAAGCACCCCTCTTCCTTGAGAAAGCGGGAGTCCTCTTCGCCAAAAAACGACGTTAACGGCCACGACGGTCATCTCACCGCCCCCCGAATTTATCCCGCATATCGCAGGTCCGCTCCTCACCCCACACTCATTTGTACCATATCTTACCATACCTCGCCCCTAGGGGAGACTTAAAGCTCTCGCATGGCATGCGACTGCTAGCGAGCGCCGTGCCCTAGCGCTGCTTCCCAGCTGTCCGCCGCCAGCTCCAACACCCTCGTCTCACCGCTGATCCGTCCGTACCCTTCTTCGCCAAAAAAACAATTAGCAGACATCGTTCCCGCCGTGACGGGAGAGTATCTATGAGTATTTATTTGCTGAAAAAACATATCGGACTGGCCAAGCGGGAGATTCTTGTGCTGGTGTACGGATACTGTGCTTTTCCAACACCCTCCGTACATGGCTTCCCGACAGCTGTTGATCCCGCGGATCGCAGATGTCGGTACCTCATTAAGACCACGCACACGCCTCGTCCGTCTAGACACTCCTTCTCACTCTGAGAACCGCAAGCACCAAATAATTCAACCCCACATTGCTTGATAAACCTACTACAAAATTCGATAATCAACTTCGCGAATGCAGTCAACAGCACGGCCCACTCACTCTCCCACAGAAACTATTAGACACCACCGATGAACTTACCCCCGATGAAATCGCATCCGATTGCCAACACAAGCTTCTACTCCTAGACAGCGCCACCACAACACGATTACAACATCTTAAACAACGGGTCAATTTGGCATATGATGCTAACCCCAAACAATATCACCGGCGCCTCAAAACCCGATGTCGACTCACATTACATAACAAATCATCCCCACATCTACACCAAGTCCTTAAACATGGTGGGTGTTGTTTTTCCTATAGCCGTGGCATGCTTGACACGGTTGGGGCCTAGGCGGGATGACCCCGGCAGCTGCGATCCGCGCGCTCGGATGTTCTCGGGAAGCCTCAGGACGGAGGTCCTTTAAAATACTTTACGCATTTCGTATACGGTATATGCGAGTTATATACTCATGAACGTGGGGTGAGAAACATACTCATTTTAGTTTACAACAATCCAGTTGGCTGGTCAACACCCTTGCGAGAGCATGCCGCGCATCGTGGAGACTAGCGGCATATGGTTATATTGCATTTCAGACAAATAGTGTTAGACGTGCTTTAGAACTACTTTCAATGATGACATATATGGTTAGTCCTTAGGCGGGGGACTGTGTTAGTTACATATTACAAATTGACACCAGGCAAACAACCCCCGACGAACAGCGGCACCAATTATACGGAAGTAATGTCGTAAGGTGGACCTGGTCGCGGATTACCCGGTCACCTCTACACGCGAGATGCACTAAATTGGATGTGAACATGGCGGCCGAGAGACAGTAGCCATGCATGTCAGCCGGTACATGTCATAAACAATTTTCAATTTCCGGACTCCCAAAAGGGCGTCCTCTGGAAGAAGCTAACGATGCTTGATCTGTTGTCAGTCAATTTCAGAAGTGTCCGCCCCAAGGCGCATTGTCCAGGCACGATAGACTCCCCAGCGCGCTCACATGCTCACTGCAGCTCACCCGTAAGCCAGAACTTCTTTCGTGGAGTCCACAATACGAGTCTCTAATACATGGAAAACACCCCCTGATGATTCCCATGTAGGGCATAAGCTATCATTCACATGTTTCGCAATTGACAAATTTCATTTTTAATCCGACAGGCGAGGTGCAATGCCACCCTTAATCTCCTCATCGCGATTCTGTATGACAAAGTGATGAGATGACAAATTAGCACAACCAGGCGCAGCATCCACCCCACGAACAGTTGAGGCCCGGTCGCACAACCGGACCGGTAAAACTTCCCGACCGGTGAAACACAATATGATGCGCTGCGAAACTTGACGCACTCGTGTCAGAGGCTTACAAGCTCTTGTTATTATAATCAAAGGCGAGCTAGCCTCTTGCTGGTTGAGTTTTCATTGCCATCTATGCAATGATATGAGTTCGGCACCGCGATCCACGACACCTTTATTCTTGAAGATTGGGAATCGAGCATTCGGTATCACCCATGTTATCATATGGGAAGATCAGCGTGATATATGGGAGTTCATGCTGTGCTTGCTACCCCGGCGTCGCAACTGCGCCTCCAGCGAGCGTGCAGCAGCAAACCCGCAAGCCACCGCCACCAACGCAGCCACAAGGTAGCCGGGTGACCCGCTCATGACACGGTACGAAAAAACAGCAGAGAAGGTGATGGCAGAGGGAACTACCCCCGTCAGCATGCCCGCGACGTCGAAAAGTAGTGCATGGAGCAGCCACACGAAAAATGCGAGCAGGATGGATGCCGTGACGTTCAGGCCGGTTTCTAGTTTGGCCATAGAATGGTAGTGTAGCTCATCCACCGAGACGGGGAACACCATCCTCGCCATCGCGCGACAGTCGAAAAACAGGATGAAGTACACCAGAACGACGGTACTGATACATGAGACATAGATGAGCGGAATGTCTGGGGATAAATACTTTTCGCTTACCTGTGGAAACAGGGGGCGGAGGGACGGTCAGCGGGGATGTCACAAGATTCCGAGGGGAGCGCAAATGCGTTGAACGCGACATCCACACATGCGCAACGTTTACTTGAGCTTAGGGCTTACCGCATCAGTCATAGGAACGGAATATACGTCGCTGGAGGCGCTGAAGCCATGCCCTCCGGTCGTGGCCAAGACTCGCGCCACGTTTGCCGTCGAAAGTGGTGCTCCACTTCCCGACATCCCAACCGAGTTGAAACGCAGTAACGACACATCGCCCGCCGAACCCGCGGATGGCAAACAAGCGAATGGCGATTCCCAGCGCAAACCCATTAGCGCAGATGGGGCTCGGCAATGATTCTCACCATCCATCGGCAGCTCGAAACGTGGCGGGCTGCAAATAGGCACGATATTAGTTTGCCAGTGACCGCATCTGGGAGCCGAACGGGTTTAAACCCGGCGTACATGGCAGACATCAGACGTAGCGGGGCACGAACCTGGCGTGGTGATGACCCACAGTCGCTGAATAATCCGCCGTTGATCGAAAATTCGCTAGTTTTGAGGTTGTAGAGGCTAGATTGTGCGAGGAGGCTCGGCTGAAAGGCGGTGTTGGCTGCACCCGCGGTGGCTCTGTCCCTTCCTCGTCGCTGCATGCGCCGCTGCTGGCGCTGCTGCTCCCGCCTTGGCTGCTGCTGCTGGCCCCGCCCCAGCAGTTCCACCCCACGTCGGTACCCGATGGAACACGATATGTAGATGGATTGCCAACCGCCCCTGCGTCTGCAAAGCCTTCGAGCCCGGCAGCGGAGCGGATACGCCGACTGCACACGGACGCCGCCATATTCACACGGCGGGTCCTGTCGGGTTTTGAAATAATATATAAAAACTCGTACCGACGATGTCCGATATTTCGCGCCGCGCCCCGTAGCGCGCACCAGCACGAGGCGCTCAGCCCGTCAATACTGACCGGCGACCCAAAACCCGGAGCAGGAGTAGATGATTTTGAACCTCCTCCACGGATAAGTCCCGTTACCACCGGCGCTCTGAAGAAATATATCCGGGTGTGCCGCGGGTTACGGCGGAAGGATGTCTGGTCCAGTAGTTCCTCACCAGTATTCGCCCGCGGGTTGGGACACCACACCGCTACGGTACCCCGTAAGCCGGTTTCACGAGTGAGCCATGACCGCTGGCAATGACTTGAAAACAAACCTGCTAACGATGAATGGGACACTTTGCGCGAAGTACAACATGCACACTGACCAGGGCGTGTCCTGTCGAACTGTCCTCCCCGCGTGTCGAGGAACTTGGTGTGTGTGACCTCGCGACGTCAGGTACGCGCATGTCGCGCACGATAGCTACGGTGGAACGGGCAGGCCCGCAGAGCGAGGTACAAGGTACCTGTACGTGTATATGAGGAATAACATAGATATAGAAAATAATAATATTAATATAACAATACAACGCTATCCAACTACGGGGCTAGTATCTAGGTAATATATTTAGTACCTAGGTACCATAGGCATGTGTTGCCAAAGCACCTGCTCGCCCCTTGTAAGCCTTACTACTTTTCCGTCAGTGAGGTGACGCCTTGAGACCATTTCTCGCTCTCCCTAAAAAATCAGACCTTTGCGACACTCCGCTAGTCAATAGCACTAGTTCAAATGGTGGCATGATCGGCCAATCCCACGGCCAAACGCCACCATACCCGTACGATGTGGCATGCTCGTTACTGCGGCCGTGACGTATTTAGCATGCACAACTATACGCGAGTAGCGTCGCGTCAACCCGCAAAACCCCATCGAGGGCGTTGCCGTTGAGGTGGTCGTAGGACACCCGGGGGGTAGATGCAAGCCGATTTTAAACAAAGCGACGATGCAATGCCCGAGAAGGTGAGCATAAAAGCGACAGACCCGGTAGGTTCAAGGGAACCAACCACTCCAACCCCAACCTGGGCCTATGTTTGCATTGTTGGTGGCCATAGGAACACTACTAGGGTCGGGAAGGCTCGTCTTTTCGACGACGTGGGCCGTAATCGCGGCGGTGTTACGCCCGATGAATACGGGGTCGGCAACGTCGACACAATCGACTTGTGGAGGATTGGAGCAAGAAACCGACACCAAGTGCAACATTAACAATTTTTGACATCCGTTCTTAAAAGATGGGAGTCTAAAAACTTAGCATTTTGCTAGACTTGTCTTGCTCACACATATTTCATCACTATTTTGCCCACAAGCTACCTTGATGGGCGCATGTCTGACGCCAACCAGGTGGCCACCAACGTTTGTAAGCGTTATTTAAGCTTTCGAACTCCCCAACCGAACATCCTATGTTAGACGCCTAGCACTCATACATGTGAAATGTTAAACTTTACTTTCTGAATAGATGGGAAAGAGCAAGAACTCCTTGCGAGACAATAAATGTAAAAAGGTTAAACTCGTGTTTGCTAGAGCTTTTTTTCACGCACAGCGCACCACTATTGCCGATGCATGAGTTAGAATGGGGGTGAGGGGGGTGGTAGTGCACGCCGGAGTAGTTCCATGACGGCAAATAACTCATACATGTTACTTAGGGTGCGTTTACCGTGCTCCTTGAGGGACGTATTCAATATTACGTGAGTACGGTTTCTATGCACAATCACGGTGCATTAATAGGGCAACGGTAACAACAAAATCTGAGCAAGTTGCCGCACCAGCGGCTAACACCGGACCTTTCATATTCCATGAAACCTTCCGGTTGAAGACGTGTGTGAGACGCTTTATTTTAAAGACGTGTGTAAGATGCTTTATCGATTTCTCTATCAGCATTGCGACGGAAGGCAGCTTTAAGCGCATTATTTATGAAAAGAAAGGGACGGCATACGCACGATCAAGAGAAAACCCCATATTATCTATTTATCATAGGTCAGGTCACCAGTGACCGAACCCATTTCACTTTTAGCACATGTGATAACTTCATCAAATCAGCACCTATAACCAAAAACTTATCATGACATGTTGCTTATGGCTGAAACTTGCTTAAGGGACAGGTTTGGCATGCAAAGCGCTCGTACACACGGTATTCCATAGTGTACAGTACGAAATTTCAAACACTTTTAAGCCCTCCAAACCTCAATTGACGTTTCCAGTCACAATTGCGTGGCCGGTGACTCAATTTTACAAATTAAAGGTTCATTGCAAAGCTAATACAATGTACACTCCGACACTAATAGTTCAAATGAAAAAAGGTCACGTCGATGGCCAGGTGATGGTTTAAAGTAAAAGGTCACCAGGGTCCAAAGCTATAATTTAATACTTAAAACATATTTCAGTGCTCTAAAAGTAAAGCATGAGGGGCTGAACTACAACGAAATAGTCAAACACCTTCCTTGTGCATATTAAAACATATTTTGATCGTTGTTGAGTCATATAGCATTGTTGAAATCTCACCAAATTAGAAAACAAAAAAATCACGCAGCGCCAGCCACGTCTAGCGCCGCAAGTAACCAACTTCACCCGCTACCAACGCTTGAACCTTCACCTTCTCCGATTCCGCTTGCCCTCTTGCACCCGATGTCACCTTCCATGCCTTCCGCTTTACCCATGCTTGCATCATCGCCTCATAAAGTCGGTTCCTTGGTTGCACATCGTTGACGTGGCGGGCAAAGCAATCCGGGTTCAGGGCCGGGCTGCCAAGAAACATGCAAACCCTCTTATGCGCTTTTCCATTCCATCCATCCAACAATAGTAAGGATATCCCACTGCCTACAGCTTCTTAGGTGCACACTACTCGATCCATCCGCAAACAAAATTGAATGGTTGCGGGTAAGTGTTTAACCATTGTCTGTGGTTCCGACAGTACCTAGCATGCACGTGGGCTACTTGTCACAATCCATAGCGGCCAATAGCTCCCACCCATGATTTCCCACTTTGATTGTTGATGTGCAACTTTCACACTGTCCACTCGTCTTCGCTTTGCTGAGCAGCCATTGGCGAGGAAACCTTGAGTGGCCGCTCGTCACGCTCCCAATCATGCACATGCCATTCTCCGCAAATCCACGCGCGAGATGTACACTAGCGACGCCACTATCCACAATCGCCGTGCGTCCGCTATTAAACCACTGCTTGGTGCATTACATGGTCTTGGCAGGGTTCTTATCATACTCCTCCCAGAAATCCTTATTCGCCATGCTCTCCTTCACCTCATACGGCTTCACAAATATTATGCGACCTATATCACAGTCCGCAATGTGTGCGACTCACGACCACAATTGGCTGGCTTCCTAGCCACAAACATCCAGCCAAGCATGCAACCATTGCCCCAATACTTCCCCCGTTTGCTCTCGACAGTAAAAATGGGAAAGACAGATTTGAAAATCCAGCTCACATTTTTCAAATTTACTGTGCAAGTTCTATTCTGCCCCACGGGCATAGCCGCTACGCAATGCGGGGTCGACTTTTCGACTTGCGCCCAACACCCGTATCTGCCCTCCTACGTTTAACAGTCCACCCTCGCTAGCTCCCTCCTCCTTGCCTTCCTCTTTTGATCCCTCGCTGACTGACTTCCTCGTCGTCGGAGAGGGCTATTTCTCCAAAATCCACAATGAGAGGACTCCAACCCCGCCAGCGCTCGCGTCCGCGCCCGCGCCCACGCCCACGCCCGCGCCCACGCTCATATCCACCACGAACTATGTATTTTATGAACTCTTGTTGTTCCTCATCCTTTTAGAGGATGTGTTTGCGTATGATTCGTCGCTTCTAGGTACCTCAGGAAGCGAACCGCCCGAGTGCGATGGTTGTAAGCGAATTTCTGCCGCGGGGGCGAGGCTCGCGAGGGGCATTTCCTCATCGTGCTATGTCTCGTTAGCGGTCAAGTCTACCCCTGCACTACCACCAATAGCCAAACCACTACCCACAACATGTTCCTAATAATCATGGGCGTTGTCGAGCTGAGTATCAAGACACAAGAGGGTCTCACCGGTCAGCTCAAGCTCTTCTTCTGGGGCGGTTAGGATGTCGCTATCCTCATCGCGCGCGTCCCTCTCCCGACCTATGCGTTTATGTACTGCGCCTAGTACGCCGCATCAGCCCCGAAAGTGGCCACAGACTGCGTTGGTCTACCATAGTCAACGAAATAGGTGGCTCGTGTGGTGATAGTCGCGCCTTTTGAAAGATAGGTTGCGTGTTTGCGACGCATGTCGGCTGTTATTTTCAGTAAAAAACCGCTAACTGAACGGCTAGTGACTCACCATCAGGTTCACATTGCAAAGAGCACCGCCACCAAATACGGCAATATTTTCAGATGATTTTTTCTTTCCGCGACGCCCCTGAGTGTGAAAAATGCCCTTGATCTGAGTTCACATGCAAAAAACGAGTAAGCTGACTTATTATATGGGGTTTTTAAAAACGGTCACCAATGCTCAAACCTAATAGGTTAGGACACTGGTGACCGAAGCTACAAACAGATAGTATAACATGTTAACGCCGATGAGTAGGCTACGCGAGAGGCACACACCATATGCATCTAGCGCCGCAACGAAGGCTTGTCCATTTGTAATAAATTAGGTGTCGTTGTCTGCCCAAAGGTTGTGTGTGAAAGGTCTGCTCTACTCAAACTGATGGATAACATGCCGGAGCGTGTTTTGCGGGCGCCTTTACCCTAATGGCCTAATATGCTTAATTCGACACGAGAACTTGCAACATCGACGTCGCTAATGTAAAAAACTGCCAACAAAATGTGTTTCCCTTGCTACCTCCACGTTTTGCACATTATTCATGCTCAGTCTTAACTCGTGCTAGGCAGTTGCGGCGACAATAAGGGCTGTCGATATATTGTCGACGGTCGCAGCGCCTAGGTACTTTAACTTTCCTCGGCGATTGCTCGCGCATGCGCCTTTTCCCAAAGGAGCTATCACCGTGGGAATGTTGTTTGGGTCGAGGACTATCCGTGCATATAATTTTGGGCGCTTGTTTGGCCCGGTGCGCTATGGGCAAGAATTCGAAAAAATATAACGGCAGGTTCAACCATGCCCGGCCAAGATGCCAAGATTGGGACGTTTGCCGATTCCATGGGCATGGTGCGAAGTGTCCATAAATGCCAGAATACCAAAACAGTAGTGTCACGGGCAATGTGCCAAAACATGAGTGAATTTTGCGGAAGTTTGGGTGCCCTATTCGTCGGTTGACAGCGCATATCCTTTTTGCAATACAAGTAACTAGGTACTATCGGCGACCGTAGATGGATAGATAATGTATTAATATAGAGGGTGACCTTATTTGTATCCACCGGATACGGCGCTTCTCTTTCCACAAAAACATACATCACTCACCAACATACAATTCACCCACAAACAGGAATTCAAGTGGGGGGTTCACAACACCCGCCTCCTCACACACAACCCCACCCTGCGCTGCCCCATGTGTGGCCAATTCAATAGCAATGGACACATGGCCGGTAGCTGCCCCACCATGTCTGGCCTAAGATAGGACCGACACAACAGCGCGCTGCAACTCCTACTCTCCCTCCTAGAACGCCACAACGGAGGACGCTGGGAAACCATCACTGCGGACTTCGGTAACAAACCCATAAAATCATTTGCTTCCCCCACTCCTGCCCACACTCCACTTGACTGTCACCCACCTCACTCCACCCACATGCCCACCCGCTTTGTCGCTGCTGACGAAGGTCTCTCGCCCGACTCCCTAACCTCGTGCCCCGCCGTCCTCCCACCTGAAATTCCCCCCCCGCGCTACGACCCCCGGCACACAAACCCGACTTTATCCGCCTAGTCGAACCTCGCTTCGTCGGTCACACAAACGGTCGCCGCCGATACGCATCCATAAAAAAGATTCAGATAGGGGAATGGAAGAACTACACGGACAATAGCGTCTCCCAAACAGCTCACCTCATACGTACCAAATACACTCCCCTTGCAAACGCCATCCGCAGCCACTGGCCAGGCACAGTGCTAGACATCCTCCCCATCGTCATGAGCCGCACAGATACACCGCACTCTTCCACCATCACAAGTCTCACCTCCCTACTCACCGCCCGCACAGACACTCCTGACAAACTCATCTCCAAAGCACGCCTCAACACGTCTCGAATCCTTGCACAACTCCACACGCATACTGTCCAATGGCTACATCATCTCCTACTCATATACCGCATCAAATCCCGCACGACCTCCCGCCGCGCCTCCACACATTGCCCCTTCGCACGCCCCTGAATGCACGCCGCCCTCACCTCGTCTTGCACAACTCCCCGGGGGGGGAGAAAAACCCCCAAACATCCCTAGAGAGGTTGGATTTAGGTGGTCAACGGTCTAGCCCTGACTTGTAAGTTACCTGTATGGCATAGTTGGGAGGGCCCAGAGACAACAACCGGCGCATACGGTGTTTGGTGTAAACCGGCGCATACGGTACATGTTGTAAGCAATTTCAATTTCAATTTCAATTTTGGATACGGCGCTATTTGTATCCTCGTACTTTGCGTTCCTATCTCCGCGATGCTTTGAAGGGGGGTAATGCTTATGCTGTGACATGCCTTCCTGTTGCTCCGGCTTTGGTTTTTTCCTTTTTTTTTTTTGCTTGGGGGCTTATGCTGCCTTTTTTTCAAGCATCTTTTTAAAATATTTGTATCCGCGCCAGTTTTTGCAATTGGATTGTCCAAATATAGACATCCCAAGCTGTGATGGTACATGTACATCACTATAACTGATATTAACTACAACCACCCGCATTATCTACTCGTGCATTGACTTGGTAGATGTTGAGGCCATGGAGTTAGGGGCCCGATAGCCATATTTGGTGTCCCCTTTTTCTCGGCGTCGTTCATGTGGGGCGGGGGGCTTGTATAGAGGTTTCGCAGGGGCTGCCTTCGTGGTTGTTAGGACCCGGATGTTGTCGTGGGAGAAGTTTTTGGATACGTGTCTGCGGTTGAGGCGGATGAGTAGTGTGCCGGTAGTCTAGGGGGGGAACTTACGACGTCCGTCGAGTGTCTTCGGTGCGAGGGGAATGGGCCGGGAGCATATACGAACGTTGTCGGGGAGTAGCTTGACTCCCTTGCGCATGTTAGCATCCTCGATAATTATGTTAGTGGTGGTGGATGAATATCTTGGCATGAATATCTTAGTAATAAGTTTATGGCGCCCGCCGGCGGCGCGACGGCGGCCCCGGAGGGAGTGCGCTCGCAGATATGCTGACACTCACCCCCACCTCCACGTGGTGGGCGTTGGTGTGGCGAGTATTGTGCTATTGCATTACAAATGAATGTAAGACTCTTACGTATCGCTACTAGTTGCATTCCGTACACTCCGAGGAAGGGTACATACACTGTGAGGAGTAGTCAATAGTGTCCTACAACACTACATTACGGGACATTGTACATGTACTCGTCACTAAATTGACCCGTACTATTCCATCGGAAGAACGTACTTAGCGGCTACGTCTTAGTGGCTACGTCAAATTAGCAAGGGTATTGTTGCCGTACTATACTATACTACCTCCCGGTACGTATAGATACGCACATTTAGTCTAACTAGCCAGATAACGCGCTAGTTTGATTCCCCGAGACAGACAAGCCGCGTCGCGAGTAAGTTCAGTTTGATATGAGAGCCTTAGCGCATGGCGCGACGACAATGCGAGAACATGTGCAAGCTAGCTAGGCTAGAGCTACATAAGCTCAGTGTAGTGGAGGGAGGTGACAAAACCATTTAAACAATCCCTTTGTTGTTAACAAACAACAATCTACTGTTAAACACCAAAAAGTGAAACATCTCTCATCTCTCTCCATCTGCACTTCCATATGCAAAAGCAACAACGGAACATAACATAATTGTGTCAACAGTTAGCCCTCGACATGCAAACTGCCACGCTAGTTTCGGAGCGTTTATCGATTTGCTTGATGCTCCTTATTTGACTCGAGATAGCTTCTCTTGGACCCGGTAAATACGTTATGGTAGTAGTGCCATTTGGAGGTTAGAAAGCCTATGGCATCGACCTCGTGTTACAAGGTGAACCCCGTAATGGTAAAACTTGGTTTCTTGCCGGTTCGATTTTGTGTAACGAAGCGCCTATCGAGGGCATGGCAACCCATTCCATTGAGCTCGTGTTTTGCCAGCTCAAAGGTAATCGTGCAACATGTATAACACGTTACACGTTGACCATTGGCGAGTCGAACTACGGTTTTAGTCTTTGACTTCCGGGCTGGTAAAGAAAAGCGTCTTATGAAGTCCTCCGACACCAAGTCAAGCGTTGCTGCACAATCGACCAATCCGGAAATTAACTGTCTGCCATAAGGAGTTTTCACGTTCAGCTCGGTTCGAATTAACGGGCGAGCTTCGGTGAGATCAGTCCGTACAAAATTGTCGTAGCGTAGCGATGAAAGTTGTAGACTCGTCTAGTGGTACATGTAGCGATGGAGGTTTCACATAATATGTTGTTGGGGGTGAATTGTAAAAGTCACAATCAATGTCGACCAACCATAACTGAGTAGGCCATGGAGTAGGGGCAACAACCTCTTGCCGGGTCTGGTCGTTAATCGACATGCGAGTGAACAACATTGTTCGAGCACAGAATTCTTGGTAATGTTTCTAGTGTCGAGTGATGTTGTTGAACTTAGCCATTAGGTATAGGACGAAAAGAGCCATCGTAATTGTTGGAGTTGTACGTCGACAACTCTCAAATGGCATGCCATATGTTCCGCTAAGTCCCAAAGTGGGTTGAAGAACACTCGTTCCCCACTCAAGTCTCTCTCCAAGACACAGTCACTGGTCAAAAAGCGGGGTAATCACCATGTGAGTTGAGACCCTCGTAATCAGCACAACCTTCCAAAGTGAAATCAAACCGTGCGTTAAGGGGCTCAAAGACAGAGTCGACAAGTTTCCAATCAATCGAACGTCTGGCTTTTACATGTCTACCAATGTCTCTCATCTTAATCTAACGACGATGACAAGCTATTGACTTAGCTGGTGTCGCTACTAAAGTCGATGGAGGTGCCGAAGAAGAAAAAATCACCTTTGTCGCTAGCTGTGTTTCAGAACGACAAGTAGATGTATCCAGCTACTCCAACTCGTCCGATGATCATCCTTGCCACCATCATTTTTGCTTGTCGGGCATGTCAGCTAGCGCCTTGCCCGTTACCTCCGGGCACAAGAAGAGACGGTGTCCCTTCTTGTAACACTTGAAGCAAAGTCCCTCCTCTTGGTGCCGTTATCGCTCATGAGAAGTCAAAGCTCCTGCGATAGCATTGAAATCAATTCGGCAAAAGTTTTGAGAAATCCGCCCGCGGCCTCCGTGATTGCCACGTCCTCGACCACGTCCACGACGCGACCTCTCACCACGTTCACGACCAAATCCCTCACCACGTTCACTGCGCTTGGCAGCCATGACCTGTGGCTTAGGAAGTGGGCGCTTTTGAGCTTCTCGACCACTTCGAGGGTTACAAGATGGAATCGCTTGGCATCTATGTGGCAAGTCGGGCACGAGGTCATTCAAGAAATTTTGTAACTCAACCATCGGCATGTTGTAGTCTTTTTGTTGGGAGCGATGAGATTTGGATTGAGCTTGGAGCTCAAAATTCGACAGGCCTTTAATGAAAGTGACGCACTTCAATACGTCTGAAAATTGCTGTCGAGACCTCCTTTAAAAGCCGTCAAACTATTGGATGTAGGTGGCGTAAGTCCGGGACCCTTGCGTAAGAAGAAGCATGTCCGTAATTGAGTTATCTTTGGTGTTAGGCAACACGGACGTCTTACGAATCTCTATAACGAAAGAGTCGAACGTGTGTGGAATAGCTGCATGGGTCTTACGGTTGAGCCACCAACTGTTCAAAGGACCGGAGAACTGTGACGTCACCCACACAACAACGTTGTACGTGTCGGGATTGGTGCTCCGCATGAGTAGCGATTGTGAAGTAATCAACAATTCAACCCGGGTACGAGAACGAGAAGGCCGGGAGATATGCGGGGGGGGCACTACGAGACGGAGGTAAGAGTGCTAGTCTTCCCATGTTTGGGTGTCTTGGACCCTCCTACCTCCGTCGTATTCCGTTGCGCACCTTCGAAGCCGAAAGCGCATGCTCCCAAGACGCTTGGCGTAGTCGTAGTCCACGACGATTCCCATGTGTGATTCTCGACAATATGGCATATCGTTTGCGAGGCCATAGATGCCCGCAGTTGCATAATTTTTTAGTAACGCGAGAGCATACGACATAGCGCCGTCCTACGATTGACATGCGTTTGAGGCCACCATGTCCGGTCACTCAAGGAGTAGCCCCGACGAGTTGTTGTTATTCTAGACGTATCCATCGCCTTCGGAGGTGTATCGGACGACATCGCAAAATTCCACGGCGCACATCACATGGCGCCCCTCGAACCGCGCAAACGCCTTTCCGGTGTGGACTATAAAATCACCACGATGTCCATTGATTCTCTCTTGGGAGCTTACAAATGCGCGATGGACAGTCAATCATTGCGAAGTCACATTTTAAATGTGCACTAATAATGTGCACTAATGCCGATCGCCCAAGGGCGCGCTCGTGCTATTGTGAGGCTTCATATTTCAACCCCTTGGGCGGTGTAGCGACATGTACAGCGGGTCGGACGCTCGTATGCGGGCCGTTTGGACGCCGCAATTCGGCATGGCGGGACGCGCGTATACGGGCCATTTGGGCGCCCCATTTGGGCATGGCGGGTTTTTTGGCCTACACGGCTAGCTGGCCGGGATGGCGGGCTTTTCGGCCTACATAGCTAGCCGGCATGGCGGGCCGAAGGGAGCGATCTTTAGCCTCGTGGGCGGGCGTCCTGGCAGGCGGCGGGCGGCTTGGCGTCCTCTATTCGGCCTTGCGGGCCGCAGCGGGCGCTCGTCGGCCTTGCGGGTGCCGGGCGGGCGGCCTTGCGGGCGGCTTGGCGGGCGCTCTTCGGCCTTGCGGGCGCTCTTCGGCGTGGCGGGCGGGCGTCCTAGCGGGCTGGAGTTCTTGGCGGGCGGCTTGGCGGGGCGCTCTTCGGCCTTGCGGGGCGCGGCGGACGCTCTTCGGCATCGCGAGCCGCAGCGGACGCTCTTCGGCCTTGCTGTCGGCGTGGTGGCATGGCGGGCGAGCGGGTGGGCGCGTGGGCAGACGTGCGCTTAGCCTGACGGGTAATTGGACGAGCTGCATGATGCACCGACCGCGGGACATCTTGGTATTACGAGACTGCCGGCCGCAATAACCCGGACGTTTTGATGGCCGAGTATGAAGCGGAAAGTACAATACTATGTACGCAGTTGTGTTACATGCCAACATACCAAAAAAGCACGACACAAGCCCTATTGTCTCCTTCAGCCTCATGAAGTACCCAACATGCATTTGGTCGACATGCGTTGCCAGCGTCCAATTGAACCGGGGAATAGAGAACGACGTCAACATCACATGAAGATAACCGCGGCCGAAGGGGCGACTTGGTGCGGCGGGGGTGGTCATGGGATCAGCAGCCGCCGACAAACCCCGTACGACGGATTTTAAGAATAAACCGCACCCCCGGGTCCTGCCCAATTTGGTCATACCCGTACCCCACACCCCTTCTAATATTCACCTTCGACTAAGGAGAATCCCCCGATTGAAGCGCCTTAGAGGCTGCGTTGCCATGCATGTATGTACGTGGCCGCATCCCCCAAAAGTAGTAATCGTAGTCGCATCAGTATGCGTCATCATCAACGCGAAAAGCAACATAGCAAGGTGCATGACAGCAACACGCATAAACAACATCGACATCATCGTCATCAATATCAACAATCTATGCACCAACAGCATAAGTATCAACAACCTTAGTTACATAAACTACAACGACGTAGAAATCATCACCCGCACATTCACCGCGCGGCATAGAAGCGTCACGCACAACATGGGGGATTGGTCCGAGAGTTTCCTAAATGCATACCAACAACCCTTATCCCACCAACAACTCATATCCCGTGGGCGCCCCCCAAAAATACCTTGAATGCCCTCGGGTCTTGTAAAGGACCATAAATAGGTGATGGTGTGGTGCAAAAGGGCATGAAAGTAGGTTTTGATGATCAAAGCGTGCTTGGAAATATGGTGTTTTTTGTTGCGGTAAAAACGCTTATTCAATGCCATCGCCGGTAAACACGCGCCCTAGGTGCCGATGTGCCGCTGCATCTCAACAATCGTTTTTAGGCGAAGGCGACGATGATGACTGACCGGTTGCTACAATATTCTATAAATTTCGACCACCACGAAAAGCAAACACGACGGTTTCTCAAATTGGTTGGGCTAGTGGCTAAGGAGTGGGGGATTCGAGTGCGGCGTCCGCCAATCCGCCGGACCGCCGGGGGGGGGGGGGCGCTTTCGTGATAAAAATCGGTTTCGGTATTGCCCATCATGCAATGCGGCGTCAACACGCATGACTAGTCGCACCGTCCAATAGTAAACATCTTACTTGGCTGCCTGTTTTTGCCTCAAAGCTTGGCCCTCAATATGTCACTTATCGGTTATGATGTTCTTCTCGCTCTTTGCCCTTCATGGTGAACCACCATCGCCAATTGCCGCTAAATTGTTTCAGGCGCCGGCGGTCACTCTAACACAAGAATTGAAATAATTTACAAAATGTTTAAATATTAATAGTACCATTTATATTTTTTCTTTTAAATTTCTTACAACTACGGGGCGTTCGCCCGCGCTGTTTTTACTCTCTCTCACGCTCCTTGTCTCCTACTATAGCTACCTCGCACGTTGGCTTGCTACACTCCTCCACAAAAGTCCGGACATGCATTGTGTTTAGCATAAGCTAGTCAAGAACACGCTCCCCTCTCACCACGTCAAGCACGACGATACCCGAGTACCACCCAGTTGTAGGAGAGCCGAGAAGCAAGCAGTAAGCCGCCATCCGGGGTGGTTAGACCTCAGCTTAAAGCGGGTGTTGTCGGTGGAGTTTGTCGAATTAAGCCCATAAACTCCCGAGAAATTGTCTGAACTACACACGTCATTCTGAGAGCCTCGCTTGGGCATTGCTCAAGCGCTCATACCAAGCTGCATACTTGTCTATGTTCCACATAACCGTATTTTTGGGGGGTTTTCGGAGGGGGTTTGGAGGCGTGGGTGCCGTGTTCAATGCGCGAGGTTTGGTTTGCGGGTGTGTTAATAGAGCACGGAAGTTCACGCCGCTAGCACGGGTGATTTTTTAGAAAGCAGGCGAGCAAAAGCGCACATGACGCAGGTTTGGATAAACACAGCACGCTGTAAACATGCGAGGGCGATTGGCTTAGGGGAGGGGCGAGGTCCAACTTGGCCGTTAGGGACGCATCACGTTGACGGTGGTGTTTGGAATGCTTGGGTATGTGCTTGTGCCAACCACACCCGCCCCACGCGTGGCACGCGTCGGGAATTGGGCTCGGAGGTCAATAGGAATGAAGAATTGGTAAACACATATCGACAAACCCCGCACAAATCGTGTCAGGAGGTGAGCCGACTTCGATGGGTGTTGCTTGGCACTGCGGCTCAGCGGTGCCGGAATAGTTTGTAAATTAATATAATTCATAACAAATCGATTTGTGGGAGTTTGAACTCCGGAGTAGGTGCGTTCGACGCGCATTGAAAAGACGCGTCCAACAGTACATTGTACAAAACGTTTTGACCATATATCAGGAAGTTATGATCGCTTGAACATTGTTGCCGAAAGCGGCTTGCCCTTGGGTTGTGCGCATATCGGTGGTAAGTCTACATACGCGATTTCTTGCGTTTCCCCCACAGCGGCCTGCCCAACACCTCCTCCCTCCGTCGCCTATGCAGAATATTTGCGCGACCGTCGCATCAACGTTCATATTGCGGCGTTGTGCGCCCGTTACTCTTTTCGTCTACCAAGCACGGCGACTGTTTGAAAGAGTGTGCCGCACGGGTGCGGGCGCGATAACCCCAAGTACACATGCCCGGCAGTGTTCGAACTCGCCCCTCGCAGTTGTCGGTGCATTCCATTTTGCGCGCAAAAGCATTGCCTGGGATTTCAGGATATTTGTCAACAAAATAGACGCATGATTGCATTTTCTACTTGCGCAGGTGCGAAATCTTGTCCGGACTTTTGTGGAGGAGTGTAGTATGGAAACCCTTTTCCCCCGTTTGCTAATCTTCTTGATACATCTTGCCGATGGAGCTGATTGTGGTTGCCTTACCTGTCCTAGTGGATTCAAGCCCGGCCGCATGCATCAATTTCCCGTCATTGCGTTATCTTCAATTTATGATTTGCATGTAATACGAATGGCGCGTATGCAGTACTTCGGAGGAAAACGCTTTGTAAATGTCTTTGGTATTTGCTTTCGACCGTTATCTTGTAACTTTGAAGTATTGAGTGTCATGCTCGCATACCCAAATTCCCCCTAACGTTGTTGGCTTTCGATAAGTTGTAGGAGGTTACAACAAGTGATAGTGAGACGACACTACATACGAGCTCGAGGGCGATCGAAGCATGGCCTCGATAACTTCCCGATTCTTTACCGTTACCGACCACCAAGCCCCCGTTGAATTTGGCCCTCTAATGCAAGAGTTGTGTGTCGTTGGGCCAAAAATCGGTATAAGAGAATGATTACATGGTCGGATGACGGTAAGTTCTTAGATGAACTTTGCCACCATCCGCGAAAGATGAGATGTTAAGCTATTTAATTCCCAGCGATACTTCTTGGATGACGGTAGGGCCATATTTTAAAGAAATGAAAAGAAAAATCTCGCCGCATTGAAAGCACAACCGCGCGGAGCAATACCGCACCACCACAATAAAGCACACCTCCCCACGAGCCCACAACAAACTCCACAAATGCATCTAAGGTAGAGATGCTAGAAAATCTAGTGGGTTTAACATAAACAATAAGAACAAGGCGGGATGGCTGGCCCAAGCTTTATCGTGACGGTACATGGGAAAGCGTTTTTGGCGGAACGCATGTATCACTGGAGATGTTGTGGTCCCTTGGAGCCGAACAAGTTCAAAATGCATTCTCAAGCACAGCCAAGTAATGCAGTTTCGTATTTTTCCACCGTTCTATCTATAGGTCAATAAGCCTAATCCTCAGTATTTGAAGGTGTGGCAGTGGTCTGCCTAGCCGATCCGTGACACTTGGCGCGACGGGTTTTGTTTTTTTGCGCCCCCGGGATATGGGACTGGCAGGTAATATATGACGGTGGTGATATGTGACGGTGGTGCTTGCTTGGCACAAAATGATCAAAGGTACGTACGGGTACGGAGGTGGCATAAAAGTGATATTTAACAGTAGGTACTCATCGTACCGGTACCCAGGTACTGTAACGTTATCCGGCATATTATTGATATATAAAGCAGCTGCCGTGGCGCAGGTGCGCGGGGGATTTGTTTGGATGACCCGAGATTCTCGTGGGTAAAATGTCAGTTTGTTCAGTCGTTAAGTACTGACAGGCCCTGGACTGCTAGGGCCGTTGCAGCGGCGCGCTACAGGTACCTGGGTCGGATTTCAGTAAAGTACCGTACTGGTACGGTAACGGAAGCGGAAGTAGTCTCTATTCTGCCGGTACAGGTACAGGTACAAAGGAGAGAATAATAAGCAAGAGCGGATTCGCCGAAAGCCATGTCTGGGATTTTCTCCCAACGTGCCCCCCACGACCGGAAGCCCAGCAGGCACGGCCTGATTCACAAATTCAGCAGCCTCCAACTATGTCGACCGCGTAGACTCCTGATGCACGCAGAGCTTAGGGCCCAAGGACGGAAGAATCTTATCGGATGTCCGAAAATGATAGCTTGGGTCTGAAGGTTTCTGTGGACTGCGCGGTGGGACGCGTGAGCGCCGTTTAGTTTGTCGTTGCTGAGGCGGCGCGGCAGGAAGCAGTGGAGGATACGGGGATATGTCTGCACCCCCCTACCCCAGCCCGCCCTTCCCTACTGCATCCCCCTCTTCCGGAACCCAGGAAACTTGCACATCTTGAGAGCCTGACGGGTTTCAACTTCCTAAGATCTGAGCGATTTACGGCGTTGGGGTGCTGTGTGGAGCCGCTGTGTCGGGAGCTTCGCCGAGCAGCCGGGCGCCGTAAAATACAGGTACGTGCGCGGGATACGGCGCCTCGTCACGCCGCCGACTCGCCGAGTTTCCAGCGACATAGGGCCGTCAGAGTCAGCGGCTTATTCTTGTGCACACAGTGTCACGATATCCACCGCACCACTGCAACAGTCACTCGCGCTATTTCAAACAGCCCAGATCCCGCGTGGTAGCGTGTACTTCAGAGCGTCTGTGTTTTTAGGAACCGCCGGGTTGCTGATAAAGCCGGGGCGGGGCAACGCGCGAGCGGTGTATATGGGACTTCATCTCATTTCGGAAAATGGCTCTGAAAGCACGGCTTGTAGGCCAGGAAACTGTGGTTTCCAACATTATAACTTTGAGGAGCTGCACAGGGCTGGGCTGGGCTGGACTTGTTGGCTGTAGTGGAAGGGTCACACGTGTTGCAGCAACTGTGCTGCGTATAGCAGGAGCACACGCGCATGTTTAGGTGTCAACGAAAGGATGAGGTTTGTCTTGGGAGAGAGAAGGGATGGGACTGGGCGGGGGATTCTCAGTGAACTGCTTGGGCTGCCTGTGCAGGTACTGATTGTGGCGGTTTATTCGAAACATGGAAGTAGCGGCAGACCTGTGTGAGGGTATTTGAGGAGGATCGAGATGCTTGAGCACGCTGCAAAGACGCGAAGATGCTTGAGCTGGTGCTGAAGTAAATATTTTAAGCTGGTGCACGGCATTTCGTAACTGCGTCAGCGAATGACAACGTATGGAAGCTGGTTGGAGGCACGTCAGTAGTAACAACACAACCACTAGAACCTCAGATGTGCACCGTATCTTTGGAGAAAATAGGTATGGGTTTGTGCTCGAGCTGGGTATGGAAGTGAAGGGAGGGTGGTGCTTATGAGGCGAGACAGGGCACGCGGCTCCTCACTTTTGGGACGCTGGCTGGACCTGCAGGACTGGCATCTTGAGTGCTGTGGATAGCGGGAACATGAAGTTTACTAAGGATCGGAGCTCCTCGGGGTCAGGCGGGGCACGGAAGCAAGCTCGTGACGGCGAGGGAAGCCCTGTAGATCAGGCAAC